>PNEQ01039775.1:17070-29036 GCA_003012365.1 Medauroidea extradentata | reverse complement strand
ATCACTCTGGGTACCATGTGAATATGAGCGAGGAGCCACGCACCATTTTCTGCTATACCCACAACTCAGAATCTGCCATAAATAATTTTATGCCCATGGGTATAGCAGAAGGTAACAGGAATTTAGGCATCGTGTGAGGCCGGCTTTAATGAATGAAGGCAGGCGCTTGGTTACCTTGGTAGGGCGGAAGAGGGGAAGTGGAGAGGCTGCGCGCGCAGCTACAGCGAGGGAGGGAAAGACGCTGGACTAGTGTCTAGGTACTGGACCGGTGGCACTTCTTCGGCTATGTTCGTGAGCGTCCGGCGAACGTTCGGTATCACCTCCCATCCACTCCACCACCCCCCACAACACGCAACGCCCTGCTCAGTTCTTTACCGCAGTGTGTGGATCTAGTACACGGATATGATTCTTACGACTCATTCACCCCCCTTCCCATCCTCATGCAGATTTTAATTTCTTTATTATCCACGCAGTGTTGATGCGTTTGTCTTCCAGGCAGGGGTGGCTCTAGAATTTAGTTTTTTTTTTGGGGGGGGGGGGGAGAGGTGTCTAACGTCAAATTGTAAAGGCATGGATCTGATGTTTCGATTCAGAAGTGGGAAAAGGTTGCAATGCTATTTTGTTCCATGAAAGCATTATCGAAATCACAAACACTGCTGCAACAACGTGATTAAAATTTATAGAGTATATGGTCTTTAGCAAATAATTAAAATTTTGGTTTTTGGTGTGGGGGTTCACAGTCCCTATCCACGCCTATTGCCAAGTGGAAGCTTCAAAGTTCTGTGGCAATTAAAATATGTGTGTCAGTTTTGTGTCATCTTTGCCAGACTCCCATTTGCTTAACAATGTTATCTAAAATTAATACTTTAAAGTACGACAATTCCAATAAGAATTTTTTATAGGAAATATTAAACCATGAATTAACTAGCACACAGAATGATGTTCAGTTTAAGTGTGATGTTTGTGGATTTATTTGAAACACTATACAATTGTTACAAAAAATATTCAGAGAAAACATCCAAAACCCAGGAACAACTCAAGAAGTGGTAAAGTGTATAAAGTGTCCCATCTGTAAAAAAACTCTTTCTTCAGAAACAGATATAGTAGAACATTATGTATCAAAACATGATATAGTGGTATAGAGTTAAACACTAGATTTTCCTAATAAGGAACAATTTTATTGGGTAACTCTTGTAGACTTATGTCATATGAGATCAACACATATCAAAAAATTATACAGTCCACCAACTTGCAATTAAATTCTCTTGAAAAAATATTGGTTAGCGTAAGATAATTTATCGGTAATAAAGACATTGAACACTTAGATTTGTTTTCCAGGAAAGACCTGTTTAACACTGAACAGCAGTACATTTGTAGTTAAAAGTCTATTAAACACAACAATTATGCTGTAAGTGTAGCGTGGGTTCAATCAAAGAAAGAATCGAGAGAGGTAATTCATTTTTACAAACCTCAATGTGTTATTCTAGATACTTATTCACAGTTTTGTGCTGAAGACGTTTATGAATGAAGCCAAGAAATATAAACTTAGGAGCTACAGTAAAAAATCACATTTTCTTTGACATCACGCATGGTCTTAACAAACAGCTTCGAACTGATTGCTCTGCTTGTCTAAAAAACTCGTTTTAAAATTATATAGTTAATTTTTTTTTATTTTCTTAAAATCTAATGAAAAAAAATATTAACGGAAACAAAAAACTCGACAGACAAAATGACTAATGTTTGGCCAATTTTTTTAATTTTCAAATCATATTATTGCAAAAAAAATCTTCACGAGAAATAGAAATTAGATGTAAATTTTGCAACAATTATTATAAACCGAGCATTGTTAGTCATATAAAAAGTAAAAAATATAAAAATGGCTGTGATTTTATGGAGGAAGCTTATAAAGCTTATTATGAGCCTATTTTTGATGCAGAACTAGAAAATAAATTGCAATAAAATAATGAAAATGAAGATTATACTGTTAACGAACCAGTCTATTTTTAATAAATAGGGATACAAAAGAAAAAGTAAAATATGTAAGACAAAGTTATAATTCAGAAATAAATTATTTGACAGAAACATAGCAAGAATATATTCAAAATAGTAATTATAAGATTTTTGAATGTATTATTTTATAAAATATAAAACGTGAAATTTTAAATATTTCCAACATCATATTTTATTCATTAGTTTATCAATATTTTTCTAAATTTTCAAAATCTTTATCAATTTTCTTTTACAATATATTCTTCATTTAAATATTGATCTAAAATAGTTAATTTTAAGATTGTAATTTTGAAAAAAAGGTACGAAATTAAAAAAAAAACAATTATTTCATTTATATTCAAAATTGTTAAAGAACACAATTTTTATTAATTTTTTATTCTAACATTAAAAATTATTTTATTATTTTTCAGCATATTTAATAATTTGTAATATTTCTCTAATACACCAATATATACAAGACCAACTATCATTTTGGTATTTTGTACAATTATATAACAACAAATAATAATTTGTTACACCAGTCAATTTGGTAAGGTGGAACGCCAAATGAATCAAATTAATAAACAGTTGAGCAAAATTGAAATAATAAACCCAGTATGTCCCATTTCCATAATTTTCGTAATCTAAATTGATTATCCTAAAGTGATTTAATTATTATCTTCAATTTATTCTTTATATGTATCTTTGCAAGTAACGTCGGCAAAATAAGAATCAATTTTATAATATTTAATTAATTTTTCTATATCTAGATTAGATAGTGAATATATTATGAGTAATAAATCTTTAACTAAAAAGCAAATAGAAAATTATAAAAAAAACTAGTAAGTTACGTTTAACACGAAATGTTTAAAAAAAACTAATGATCAAATGGATGTTAATAAAAATAAACTTAGACAATTACAAAATTGTGAAATTTATGAACTTGAAATACATTCTTAAAAAGGTGGATATAATATTCCTTTAATTTTTGGTGCAATTCAAGCAGCAACAGCAGTCACTAGGCTGTTCACAATAAAAAGCAAATGACCAATTAGTTACCCGAAGAATTAGACAAAACAAAATTTTAGGAAAAACAATATAAAGAAGGAAAACCAATTCAAGTAAATAAATCGGCACATGAAGCCAAACAGTTAACATGAGGCTCAATTAAAAAAAGGTAAAGTAATATCACAAAAAAAGTGTTTATTAAAAAAAATGGCCGATCTTTAACAATAAATCTGCAAAAAACACCGATTAAGGAAAAATTAGAAAAATAATTAAAATATCTCGCAATCTCAAACATTTCACTATTTAATTTTTTTTGTACTATTTTATATGTCTATTCTAAAAATTGAGATTTAAAAATAATTTTTAAATAATGGGCGGTGATAATTTGGTAAAACCAAATCAAGCTACCTATGGAGGCGATATAGTTAATGGGGTAAATAAATAACATTTTCTATTTTAATTACCTGGACAAAATTATACTGACCCCAGTACTCTAATTTATTGTTAAATATTGAAAAAGGCAAAATTCCAATAAATAAAGTTAATGAAGCAGCGTTATTTCACGACTACCATGAAAATAAAAATATTGAAGATAGACACAAAACTGATAAAATATTACAAAATGAAACTAATCAAGTGTTTAAAACCAGTATTTATTTAAATTAACATTTAATCCGGTTTAGTTTAAGCAATAATGAATATTAAACAAAAGCTTGGTTTAGGTATTGAAGAAAAAATTAAAAAAGTTTTAAAAGAAAAATAATTTGAAGTAAAACAACTTGTCACTGGATTTATTTGCTTGGACATACTCCATTGCGAAATAAATGACTGTCAAAAGGAAACTAAAAATAAGACAAGAAAACATAAATAAGCAGAGTATGCTATAGTCATCAGGATACATACACAGCATGAAATTCCAAATCTGGAATCTAGTCAGATAAAACAAGGAACAAACAGAAAATAAAAAGAAATAACAAAAATATAAAAAAGAGACCTAAGTTGGCATGCGACACATCGGTGAGACGAAACAAAAACACAAAACAGAAATACAGCAAACGACGCAACGATGAGACTAAAAAAAAACAAAGATGTCGGACACAAACAGAAAAAACAACAAACACAAACGATGAGACGAAATAAAACACAGTAGTTTTCCAAACAGTCAGTACTTACTGTTTGGAAAACTACTGTTTGTTTCAAATGTTCCAATATCAGCCATTATTTTATTATTTTTAATTTCCATAATATTTTTCTAAATCAGTTGTTTTTAAAATATATTCATTTTCAGTTCTAAAAGATGATTCATCAACATCTTTAAGTTCCCCAATGTCATTTAGAGAGTTTCTTTTAAATTGTACAACAAACGCTAAATTTACTTTTAAATCATTTTGTTTTAGTTCTTATTTAATTTATTACAGTTTGTTTTGTAGCATTAATAATATAAGTTGGATGTATTACATATTTTCCAACATTATATAATAAGTTTCTAATCTATCTTCAAATGCTTCTTCTATTTTACATATTTCAAAATTGTTATTTTTACTTCAACTGTTTCTGTTTTATTTACTTTCCCAAGTGTTTTACCTCTATGTGTTTTTTTCTATTTTTTTTTATTGTTTGATTTTATACAAGTTCTGCATATTCCATAACCATTTTTTTTCATTTAGTTTTTAGTTTATTTTTAGCTTTTTTTGCTTTTTTTTTTGCTTATTTTTGCTTATTTTTTGGTAAATTTTTGCTTTATGTTTTGGATAATTTTTTAAATTATTAGATTCTTCTTCATTATTATTTTCTGTAAGTTTTGGAACTAGTTGTTATTTTCTAAGTTTTGAGTATCATTTAATCCCTCTGGATTTACAAAGATTTTTTGGTTCTTTCACACTCAGTAAGAAATAATAATAATAATATTATTATTAAAAAATATTGACATTTAAATTAATATTTTCTTCCAAACTATTACTAACATTGTTAATATTATCATATAAAATATTATTATCATTATCATTGTTAATATATGGCATGTCAATATAACCATTCAAAATATCATAATCATCATAGTTAATATTATTATTTCGATTTCTTACTCCGTATTGCCTTTGCGTAGTTGCGCCATTTTAATTTGCCTCCATTTATTATGAATAAAGTCATTAAGTTTTTAAAAACTCATTTTCAGAAATATTATTTTTTTATTATTTTTAGAAAATATCAGATAAAAATATATAATCAGTTATTAACCACAGTTTTTTTTCTTTTAAAGCTTCATGTAGTAGAAATACTAAATGTTTTTTCATAGCTGCTTTTGTAATATATTTACCACACAAAGAACATGGTATTTTTTCCAACAACTTAGCATTACTAACTTTTCTTCATGAACAACAAATATAACATATACCATGTTTCATATTTTTAATTTTTTGAAAACTCGGAGTGAGGCTTAACATTTTTACAAATATAGTGTTTTCTAGTAATTATTTTTTTGATAACTCATCAGGATTAAGCTCTTTTGTTTCTAAATGATTTTTCATGCTTGCTTTCCTAGTATATTTTCCACATAAATAATATGCCATTTTTTCTAACAATTTTGTATCATTAATTTTTTTAGAAGGATAACACAAATAGCCTAGACCATAATTATAGATTTTATTTTTTTTTTTTTAAATTCAGTATCTTATTTAACAATTTTGCAAAGAGAACACTTTCAAGTAATATCTTTTTCTGAACGCTGCTTCGGCTGGCGCTGATTCCATTTTTTTCTCTCGAGTTTTTTGTCTATTTAAAAAATTTTTTATTTTTATAATTATACGACATAGTTATTAGTTTCATATACGTTATTCGTGACTACATTTAACACTTGGGAAACATGTTTAGCTACCATAGTCGTCAGAGTCAAAATGTGCAAGTTATGGGAACATGCTAACAACAAAAACTAACTGACTCACGCGAATGAAATAATTTACTCTGAAATTAGATAGTATGAATCATGTGCTAAAATATTTGAAATCACACAAAGCAATTCCTCTGTATTTTTCAAAAATTCTAAAAACAATGTGAATTTTCTTCATATATCGTCATTCAAAAAAAAAATACTAAGGGACTTGGTTGTGTGGTTTTAAAACTGTTAGCATACGGCTCACAGTATCTAATTTTAGTGTCAATTATATCATTCGCGTAAGTCAATTGGTTTTTGTCATTAGCAAGTTCCCGTAACTTGTAAATGTTGACTTTGAAATGCCCCTATGGGAAGACAATGAGAGCTAAACAGTTTCACAGATGGAAATTGTCATAAGTAACGTCTATAAAACTAACACTGTGCAGTACAAATATAAAACTATGCACTTTTCCACTTGAACGCCCTTAAGAGTGTGTGGTAGATAAATAAACAGCATGGATAAGATACTCAATGACAGTCCTAGATAATGGTATTTGCCAACATTAGCAGTAAATATTTATCCAGAATTACACCCTTAAGGCATTGAAACAAGATGGTGTAGAAATATTTTTATTATTATCAAGATGAGTGTTCCTGCCTTTCTGACAGATCTGGGCACATGAGTTGCCACTTTTTTTTTTACGTAGTGTAGCGAAATTTTATATTGTTGTAACGTAGTAAAACTTATTTAATAGTGGTTGTTTCGTTTGCAATTTCGTCAAGAGTGATTCTCTTCGCCCTCGTCTGCTGAGTAATTTTCCTACGAGAGGTTTTGTGTGCTATTTAAATTAAATCTTCTTAATTTTATTTATTTATTTTTTGTAGTGAAGGTTCTCGTCCTGGTCCGTTCACGTCTTGGCGTATTCATGTCCTGGTCGATTCACGTGCTGGACTGTTCACATGATAGCCTATTCACGAGCTGACCTGTAGTCTTAACTACAGACGTCCAGTCATCCTGGCCTGTTTTGGAGCCTTTTCTTCACCTTTTCGCCTTCTTTATTTCGCCGCTGTAACTGGGAATATGAAGTCATCCCAGCGTGCTGTGCTCTTCTACTGCGATACTTTAAACAGACAAGCCGCAACTAAATGTGTAATGTTTTTAAACTATTAGTTAACAGCTGTCACATTTACCCTTTTTTAATGTAATGTTTTTTTGCGGTTTCAATAATTAATTCTAATATCAACACAAAACTTTATAGGGCCTGACGTATGCATCTAATTTAACAATAATTTTGTTTTTATTAATTCATTACGTCATTGATTCGGACGTATGGTATTTATTAAACATATAGTAATGGGCATTTATTGTTTCGCTGTTTGTTTACTTTTCACGCGCGCTTTCATGTGTATCGTCTGTTGACTGCTATCTACCCTGCATGGATCCGGCGACGAGATCGAGTTTAATATTAAGAGTTCTTGAGGGCCGGTAGATATTTATCGTGTGACGTTCTTAACCGATTACTCGCTATCGAGTTAATCCAATGTAGTTTTCATAAGCGCCTGTGATTATCTGCGTTGATGTGGAACGTGGAAGCGCCGTGCCGGAGAAGGGCGGTACGAAAACAGCCGAACGCTCGCCGAAGGCTCACGAACGTGGCTGAAGATATGCCACCGGTCCAGTACCTAGACAGGAGCGGACGCCGGGGGACGCCCAGCGTCAGTATAGCACCAGACGTCGCCCACGTAGCTACTGCATCACGACCTGAGCACATCTCTGAGGAACTATGACGCTGTGACGGGCTTCTGACAGCCGTGAGTACCCGAGCGTCCCGGGTGCGAGTCCCACATTACACCTTCTCCCCATCCACCAGCTACAGTACTTATTGTAGGAGAGATGTTCCCCTAGCATGCTAGCTGCGTCCATTCTGTGTACCACAGTGGGACAGTGTTATGCAAACAAGATTCATCTCACATTTCCATGTATACTTAATAAAATTATATATACGTCTATAGGAATCTGAGAACCCTATTGAACATATTAGTTCGTATTAATAAAATTATTTCGTACCTATTTAACTTAACCATAACACATATTGCCTTTCGGGCTGTCACTGTACTGCATTTAACTATGTTTGTCAATTTGAGGGTTGAAATTTTTTTTGCATAACTCTGTTGATTTAGCTATATAAGCAGTTCGGGATAGAGAGAACTCTCAGACAAGCCCTGCTAAATTTCTATTTTCAGCTAATTTGTATTTTTCCGCCCGTAACGGCCAACGACGGGAAATTAACCTCCCACGTCACTTAATATTTGCGCGTGTAAGATAATTTATGCAGGCGGTAGGAAGCTATACAAGTTTGACAAAAAAAGCTTTATTGATCGTATAGAAAACAAATGTGTTTATTTTGGTTCATTTTGTATCAGTAGTATTGTATTCAGGACCACCGAGAATGAAGGGGGGAGGGGGTGGCAAGGCGCAAATGTCCAGAGGCCTGGGGCAGTGAACTGGAAAATAATAAAATATAACTTTCATAAACATTATTTTTCCCACGTGTAATTTGTTTCGTGTCACATGTTGTTGCTGCCTGTTTTATAAAGCAGCAAAACAAGTGATGTATCCAGTTTTCATCGGAAAAAAAAAAAAAAAAAAAACAAATGTGGTATTTAGGATGGTGTGTGGTCGTAAAGACATACTTACCGGAAATCATGTCAGTGGCCCTGGTAGTATTAAAACAGGAAAATACAGTCAAGTCTCTTTAATACAAACCTGAAGGAAACTAAATTTATGCAGTTTGTAACAATGAGGTTTGTAATTAATACGTGTTTACAAAAACACACAAAATTGTGCAATTTTCTTCAGTCTGTTTATCTAGAAAATACAAACACTGTCATAACCCCTGCTTTTAGCTAGTGAACATGGTGTCACATTGTTTTATGCGTAAAGAGTTTTTTTAATGGCGCATTAAAATTAATATTCATTTTGTCATGTGATTCCAAATGGAAATAAAACCACTTTGTATTAATGAGAACTTTGTATTAACAGGGTCTGTATTAACGAGGTGCCGCTGTACACGTAACTATATTAAGTAATTCGCTGCCAACTGTACCAGCGATAAGGAAACTGTAGTTAATGTTGAATTATATGCAGTAACGGCTGGTGATATTTTTCAAAGGTTCAACTTTTAGTGCTCTCTTTATCCTGAACGACCTCTACTCGGGTTAGGGTGACCGCCAGTCTAGGTTGCTACTAGTGTACTGGTCTTCTGCATACTAAAGTTCATTCGAAAACCTTTACACTGTTGTGTTTGCCGAGGAAAAGTATTTAAATGGTTAAATGTGTTGTATACGCATTTCTGGTAATTCACTAATCCATTTAGCTTATTTTCTGGCGACCAGAAATGTGTTTTTCCACGGCCATTTATTGGTTTTCTAAGATAGGTGCATGATCTTTTAAGGGGCCTCCCTAGTAGGCCGAGTCTGTGTGTATGAGGTAGCAGCAGTAAGGTTGCCTTTGACCGACGTATGTAATGTATTATCGCCTTTCCGCCCAAGCCGCTCAGCTGGCGTGCAGTGCTTTAGTGCTTATTCCTATGGGACTTTAAGCGGTGACCACATTACTATATTTGTGGGCAGCGTAGTTCAAAGTCTATCTCTCGTATCTATAGTCGTGTTTCTCGAATACGGTTATTATTTTCCCAGGCACGGTAGTCTGAAGAAGCCGTTTTTGGCCGTTTTGAGGGGACCAAAAATCATGTTTCTATTAAACGTACCTAATTTTTAAAACTGTAGCGACATAGTTTCAAGTGTGTGTTCTTTTTGTTGATAAACATATATAATGCGCGTTAAATAGTTTCATCAAAAAATATATTATTGTAAGTATTTGTAGTTTAATAAATCAGATTTTTTTCTTTTATCGATTAAAATTTTAAATGATACAAAATATTTTAAAATTAATTTTAAAACATGTCAAGCAGTAGCCCGTTACATTTAGTTTCAGTGTGAATTTTTAAAATTTTTTATGATTATTGGTTTTTGCAGCTTATAAGAACTAAAAGCGTGCCAATTTTGCCTTTGAAGTGCCATTATATGAAAAGTGGTTTAGGTATTTTTTGTAAGATGAAAATGTATTCCCCAGCGACGTCTAGAAAACTAATACTAATTCATACAAATATGTAACTGTAATTTTTTCACCACTTCTTCGCCTTTAAGTGACAAACCTAAGCATTTAAGGCCATGCATAACCGTTTCTGGTGTTTTTGCTGTACATGTATAAGCTTAAACGAGAGCAGATATCACAAAATAGTTTGGCAGTTTTGTTCAAAATGTTTTCGCCGTGATATGCGATGTTTTGCCAGGATCAGAGATTATAAGGCTTCGACTAATGGGTCAATTAACAAAACTTTGTTAGTTACACGATTGACTAAATCCACAGTGTTTACAGTTCTGAAAAAAAAAACCGTCATGGCGATAACCATTTTGAACATTACGATGGCCCAGTTCAAAAAGGAAACAACTTAAGGCATTGCATTTTTGAGTTTGTTCACCAATACATACACAGAAGTGCGCTCTATCCGGTTGTAAAGAAAAACAACATATAAATTCACGTCTTTTAAAAACGTGGCACTTTATTCAGACTGCCAGTAAAGTTCTACAAATTGTATTTATTTTAATTTAATGTGTGATGATTTCAACAAACGCAGACTTAAAACCTTTTAAACACTTTAAACAGTTGCCTGTATACTTTTGCTTCGAATTAACACCAACCAAATATGAAAGTTAACAGATTTTTCGGCGAAACGGAAACCTTTCTATATGCATTCGACTCAAAACTGGAAATTTCCAGTTGTTTCCCTTTTGAACTGGACCGTCGATTATCTGTCAAACGTATTTGTAATATCTGCGCTCATTTAAGCATCAACAATAATTACCGCTAAGCCGGTAGGAGCATACGAGCGTAGCATGTCAGATAATAAACATACAAATATGAAACGTGCAGGAACACAAACTTTGAACTTTCTGTTAAGAAATGAACGGTGTTGTGCATAAACCAGCTGTACGCCACTTGACAGTATTGAGTAAAACATGTTCAATCGCTCCCAGCTTTGGAAGTTTTACAAAAAAAGAAAAGTATTTTACTCCTGTAAAATCAGTGTTTTGAGGCCTTGCTCTTTAGTTTTGAAACGGTTTTGAAAACAGTTTTTAACGCAAATTAATTTATGTATCAAAAATTCATTCATACAGTTTTAACACTTATATATCAAAGTTTGTATCTGAATTTTTTCTGTTGCAATACACCGAACAAATTTTTAGATTTTTGCCCCTGAAATAACACGTATCTTGTTGTCAAAATAAGCCAAAATGAAGTAAAATATTTTTTTGCTATCAAACGGTACATTATTTTAAAAATTGCTCTGGTAAAATTGTGTATCATATGCCTGTACACAGTCTCTAATTTTTTTAAAAACATTATATTCGAGCTATTTGCAGTTTGAAATCAACGAAAGGCCATGGCCTTAAACACACTACGTTTTGTAAGACTGTTTGAAAGTTAAAAATATTATTTAAAAAATTTACTCAGCACCAGCAATCATCGCACGATCTGGTTGGTGCCTAGCACCGTCCGTATTTAACACATAAAAAATTGACGCTGAAAACGATAGTTTTAAGGATGGTTGAGCGGTGTGTAGAGCTTCAGACTTTACAAGATATTCGAAACCTGCTTAGCGCGCAAAAGTGATGTCTGCTTA
The DNA here is from genome assembly GCA_003012365.1 of Medauroidea extradentata. NCBI lineage: Eukaryota > Metazoa > Arthropoda > Insecta > Phasmatodea > Phasmatidae > Medauroidea > Medauroidea extradentata. Next base: position 17,423 of record PNEQ01039775.1, on the reverse strand, counting down.
GGAATAGCATTCAAAATACGATACACTCATTAAAGCATATTTTCTGACAGTCAAAAATGGCGAAAATAGGTGGTGTTTGTGGCAGCAGAATCTTTTAAAAGGCACAAGCGTGTTCAATACACTTATATAATTAAAACTACAGCGTGAAATGATGGTCACCACAGAATGTCTCATAGAGGATAGTTGTAGAAGACTGCACACCAGTTAGTGACTTGCACCTAGAGTCTAGTGTGAAATGATTGTCACCACAGAATGTCTCATAGAGGATAGTTGTAGAAGACTGCACACCAGTTAGTGACTTGCACCTAGAGTCTAGTGTGAAATGATTGTCACCACAGAATGTCTCATAGAGG
>PNEQ01039775.1:0-16970 GCA_003012365.1 Medauroidea extradentata | reverse complement strand
GGTATGATACACGTGCTGTGTCGTCCTTATAGCGCCCACACTTCCAGGCCTCAAACATGCATAATACGTCATCTCAGGTGGCCACCTTAGCAATTTTCACTCTCTCCGAATACACACAAAAAATAAAAATATGTACTAGTAGTTAAATTTTTAAATATTAAAATATTCGTAACCCCTAGATATATTTTCTCGAGTATATTCGTTAATGCACGACATGTGCCTAACTATAAAACTCACGGTAAGAACTGTAAAACCAGAAGCGGCTGCTGATACGAACACAGCCCTTCTCAGGATATTGATAAGTGTCTGCTGCTCGCATATAATCGTTTCATAACTGGCTACTACTTGTTACGTGGTCCATGGAAATATTATGTTCTCATATCTTTGACTACTTTCATTATTGTTAAAGTTGGAGGCCTTCGCTGCCGTTGTCTATAGGCACTAGGCTTCTGAGTTGTAGATGCATTGTTGCCGCATTTCTTCTAGACGTGTCGTAAGTAGAGACCGTATAAATTCGCGGGTTCACTGAGGAGTAGGCTAGCCTCCAAGAACATATATGTATTCAAGCAGACATTATCTGCTCCCTGGCTGCTCGGCGACGCTGCAGTGATATGGGCCTTCATTTAGTTGCTTCTGTACTATTGGCTAAACCAGTTCCAGCAAATGTCAAGTCACGGGCCAATTGCGAAAGTTGCTGGAATTATAGCTTGGGACCAGAAGAAAACGCGAATTTTTCTGGTCTCTATTCGTTATGACATTGCTGCCTCCATCTTCAAGGTGAAGTAACAAAAAAACTGTATATGTGAGGTCCTCCTGCATTTATACAGGATATCCTGAAACAACCGCTTAACAATCCTGAGCTCAATTGGGACGAAAATGTTAGTATAGGTGGTTCGGGATAAAGTGAGCACCCGAAAAAGTCCTGCTAAATTTCTATTGTAAGTCGAATTCGTATATTTCCGCGCGTAACGGCTAACTACGAGAAATATCTAACCTCTCTGGACATATCACTTGATGATTACGCGTTTAAGATGAATAGTGCGGTCGATAGGAACCTGTATAGTTTGATAAAAATAAAGTTTATTAAATACATAAGTTACAAATATGTTGCATTTCGTTAATTTTGTTTCAGAATTGTTGAACATAAATAGAAAAATATACAGAACTACACACGGAAATACAAGTAATAAGGTAACTATAGTTAATGTTAACTCATATGCAGTAACAGCCAGTGATTATTTCTAATGTTAACTCTTAAGTGCTCATTTTATCGCGAACGACATATAGTAAAATGTTGTACTTTGACATTTTACACGTACAACATAGCACGGAGAAAGTCCCTCTTGCTCTCCACGTCCAGTTATGTTATGTTGGTTACGTCGAGCAAACGTAGAATCATGTTTGAACTACTCGGGATTCCAACCTGAACCCAATGCAGGTCAGGACAGTAGAAGTGAGATAAGTAACATATCTGTGGAGTGCAAGAGGGGACTAACTACAGTGCTATGTTGCCATATTGTACACATGAAATGTCATCGTACGACATTTTATCACTAACATCAATACAGGATTCGCCTGGTGTGCTTATTATGCGCGTGTGTGGGGTAATATTATTTCTACTATATTCACTTTACGGATACGCGAATAACACAATTGTAGCTGTTTTTTCTTATAAGCTATCCTCATTCAACATGTTCCACGGCCGATTAGTTTTTAAAAAAATCGCGATTTGTTCAGGAATCCGTGTAGTTCGCGTTTCTTCCACGATATAACGAATTTCGGGTTACTTATCGGGTTCCTCCCGAACACGAATTTTTTAAAAGTCTGTACTTATCGTACGTTGTGTGTATATATATATATATATATATATATATATATATATATTTACATACATACATATACACATACATACATATACACATACATACATATACACATACATACTTACGTACACACATACACACACATACATACACATACACAACGTCAGGTCACAGTATATTCACCCCAGCCCTGCTAGGTCCCAGGTGCGCGCAGGGCAGTAAGGGTGAAGATAGTATCGACCGACACGCGAGTGTCGACCGTATCATACCCTGTCACGCTCGCTCTCATCCATGTCTACCACGGTGCACGTAACCTCACATTGCTTCTCTTCACTCCCAACCTGCTGCTACGGGTGCCTTTGCTTGCTCTTCTTTTATAATATAAATATTTAAAGAAACCATTTTGAAATTAATCATTACTTATATCTTCCATTTTGTTCCAGGATTAAAAATTAAAATAACGAATCGCAGTTAAAAAAAAAAACAAGCTTTTGTATGAAAATAGCCTTTGAATGTAAAGGTTTTGTTTCATAATAATAGATTGTTCAACAATTCAGTGTAACTTAATCGTTTTTAAATAAGGTTGAGACAAGAATGAATAAAGTCACTATCCAAAAAAATATTAACTTTAATGTAAAAAAATGTGGGTTGCTTACTACTTACTTTTCATACGAACAGCAAACGATAAAGAATTTAAGACAACTGATACTAAACACCCTACGCTATTTTACGTGATGATTGCATTCTTGTTTTGCGTTTATTAAAAAAATTAAGTTATACTAAGTTGTATGATATTCTATCGTCGTTGTACAAAATATTAGTATATTTGAGGATAATTTTAAACTTTTAAGTTTATATTGCTACAAAAGAGTGTTCTTTTCTGTCCATTTTCATGAAAACAGTTTCGTGTATAATTCTTAACGAATTATAAGCACGTACTATACATTTCTATATACTCAGCAATAAAATGATAGGGTCTCTACCGAATGTCTTATAAAGGTGAGTTATGAGATAGAAGAGAGCACGTCGGTTAGTGAATGCGCTTGGAGGATATAACGAGACGTGCCTGTTTCGCCCTTAGCACTTCCACATTCACTGGCCTCGGCCGCGCAAAATACGCCCAGCCAAATGGAAACTTTAAGGGCGTTCCAGAGGGAATAATCATAACGTTATGTTGGTATGAAACACTGTCAGTTTTATAGACGTTACTTGGGAGTATATTATCCTGTTACAAAATAAATTTACTCTGCCAGTTTTCCCATAATGGCACTTCAATGTCAAAATTTGTATGTTTTTTGTTGTTGCAACCCTCGAAAACCAATCAACATAATGATACAAAATAGTTCACAGTTAGAGTACATGGCACTGGCTAGGGCCTTACGTGTATAAAAACCCAATACTAAATATTTTTGTATTTAAATTTTTTTTCAAAAGTAGCAAATTTTTTCAAATTTAACAATTTTTTTAAAATATATATTGTTTTAATAGGTTTTAATATACGTAAAGTCCCAGCCAGTGACGTGTAATTTTACTCTGAATTGTTTTGTTTCATTATGTTGGTTGGTTTTCGAGGGGTGTATGAAAAAACATGCAAATGTTGACTTTGAAATTCCATTGTGGGTGAACTGGCTGAGCTAAATTTATCTTGTAATAGGATTATGTACTTCCTAGTAACGACTATAAAACTAACAATGCTTCATTCAAATACAATTATGAGTTTTTCCTCTGGAACGCCCCTAAGGATGTAGTTTACCAAAAATTTGATACTTTTAGTAATTTGCAGGTTTGTATGACATATGTTTTATGTAAACATATATTGTGACAATTTTTCACAATAGTTAAATTTTGTTTAGCTTTCATAGATTTTGTATAATGGCGTGTTAAAGTTCATAATTTGCATAAAACAGTTTTATAGAAGAAAAGGAAACCAAATGACTAACATATATGAAATAATTCATATTGACGATAGGTGTAAATCCCGCAGTGATTTTTTTGCTTGTTAGAGAAATGCCTGCTTTAAAATAATAATTTACCAACTTTCTGAAAATTTCTAAAATTACCAATAAATTAAATGCGGTTTTTTATTTATACTTTGACGTAGTCCCTGACATTGTCCTTCAGGTAAATCATTTCATTCCTGTGAGTACGTTGATTTTTTTTTAATACATGAAAGAGTTTTATGCAAATTTGGATTTTGACGCGAAATTATATACAAAAATTACGATGGACTAAAAAATTTCTGTTAGTGTAAAAAAATTGTCACCCTGTATGTTTACAAATCAAACCATATCTCGTACAAACATAAAATCGATTAAAGCTATTAATATCTTGTTGAACATTGCCATTAATATCAGAAACGTGATTAAAAAAATGAAGGTTGAAGCTAGAACGAAGCTCAGAGCAAGTTACGTAATAATAGACGGTTTAGTTCTAGAATCCTCCTAGCTCGGCAGACAGTAATTGTCGTCCCTAAGGAGTTGAGAGACGCTGACAGAGAGTTGGAAGAGTAGGAAGAGAGACAAAGAAGCCAGCCAGTAGCAAGAGTTGCCGATGTTTATTGTAAGAAAAATAATTGAAGTCTGTCCATTCGTCTGGGATCTATGAAGACCTGGGCAGAAATAGCCGTCAAACTAATAACACACTTCCTTTTGTCGAGGGTTGAAAACGGATACATTTATCGGACGAAGGAAAGTTCATATTCAGTTATTTGTAGGTGATAAGTTTTGTTTCTTATATAAAATGTTCTATTACCGCACTGTACGTTAAAATCCACATAAAACGTGCGCCCAAGTTTCTGCGAACTTATTATTTAGAAGGTTTGTTACGTATTTCAGAGCTAAAAGCACCAGTTTAAAATTATAGATTTCTCGGATTAATTTTTTTTAAATCTAACAATCGCATCCCAATACAATAGTTTTTGCCAACTTTCTAAGCAAACATTTTTCTCGAGTAACGTATTTCTTTATAATAATCTCTGACGCGGAAATCTGGTACATTTAAGTCCGTCGCAAGAGGTCACGTTTAACAAATGAGTCGTTCTGGGTAAATGTTTGCTTACAAAGTTGGCAAACATCATATTCTAGGATCGTTGTTTCGTAGATTTTCTATATTGACTTTTAAAAATGTGTACATTTCAATTGGTAATTTAGCGTTGATTTATCTGCAACACACACTTTCAACACCTGAAATTAGTTTCTGTGAAACACGTACGATAACAATGAAAATAGTATTCTTTCCAGATGCTACAAGCATTAATTTTTTCGGTTATAACGAATTCTCCATACATTTGTTAGGTAATTATCTAGAACAGTTTAAGTCTGTTTTCCTTCGATTACGAATGTTTTAGTCTACTGCACACAAGTGCGGCAAATTGCTCTTCCATGTAAGGGCATTTCACCTCAATTTGTTTGTTTAGTTTTGTCTTTGAGAGAACACTCCAGCCCTTGCGCTACCCTCGTGGACTTCATTACTGGTTCTAGTTAACAACGTGGCGACAGAACCTCTCTTCTCTAGAGTGAAACTGTCCAAGTAGACCCACACAAACATGCTATCTCATGGTCTCCTATATCTCCTTCTGTCGCGGCGCGGCGTGGAGGAAGTTTTCAATCCCAGCGTCATACAAGGCATCGCATCCAGAAAGTTAAGAAATACTGTGATAGGAAAGGTTTCAACAAATATTTTCTTGGTACTATGTTTTGGTACCTTATGAAACAGCTGTCGACTGTGGATGAGTGGTACCGACGGCCATCTTAGATGTCACAGCAACCATTTTGGATTTTACCTTGACATCTGACTTTGACCGTTGACCTTGACCTTTGCCCTCGTTACTCAATCACCATTTTGTTCATCACATGCCGCTATTCTGTTTACTTACTACTTTCCGACTGTCATTTGTTTACATCACCTGGGAGCTGCTATCGTGTTACTAACGCCTCGGACTCTCTTGACTACCTTCAGATAGGTTACCGTGACGTCATCAAATCTTGAATTTTCTACATTTATTTAATGTCATTCTTGAGCAATTATTTTTAATTATCGTGTAGTCGTGCACGTGTGTTAGTGTTTTTTTTATTGTTTACTGTTTCATCTCACTAGTACCATTGAATATGTATACATATTCAATGCTAGTACACTAGGTCGTTATTCCCATTTGTATCACTAATTATTATCATGGTTTTTTTTTTTTTTCGGTTTCATACTGTGCTTTGGTAGCTCAGGTTGATTCTATTTTACAATTTTGTCTATTGTAAATTTTATATTTACTACTCAAAAATCTTCTACACCTAGACCTTTAGTCTTATTTTATAATGCTATTTGACTTAAATGTTCTTGTTATTTTTTAACTTCTCATGTAGCTTTTTAGTTTAGTGTGTGTTATATGCAAGGACTTAATTCTCATTTCGTTTCAGTATCGACATAAATTAGTATGTTGTTTTCAGTTTCTCATAGTGCATCGGTAGTTCATTACTTAGTTTAAATGTTGTAACGTTACAATATCGTAGTAAAAGATGGAAATTCCATGATCCAGTGTAAGATAAGGCGACAGCGCCTTAACAACGCCATTTATGAAGTATTATTATTAAAGTTCGCCCCTGCGTCGGTAGGCAACATTGTGAGCGAAACTGCGTATCTGGTTGCATGCACACGCTGGCTAGGAGCCTAATGACTTAACCTAAAAAAAAAAAAAATGTAGTACTAATTTAGAATACTCGCCTGTTATTTGCATTCCACTCGCTTATGTCTCAAGAGTAGCAGCAAAGTATGGCATCTAAACTGATCAGTTGTTGAGGTGATGGTGTGGAAGAAATACTAGGTTATGTGAGCATAGACGTAGTTATGTGTGAGGGAACCAGTCCACGAAATATGTGCCTTCAGATAACAGCGAGACCTAAACTGCAGAAGGTCCAATTCTTTCATGCCTAAAGAAAAGAACTAACTTGGAATAACGATATTTGAAGAGAACTTAAGGTCCCACAAATTTGCATGTGCGCGGTTTATATTCACAAAGAAAACTATGCTCTTATATATATATATATATATATATATATATATATATATATATATATATATATATATACATATATATATATACATATATATCGGTTTGAATGAACTATGGACTGGGTCCACTTCAGCATAACTCTAACACGGCAACTTAAAAATGTTGATGTGGGGTTTGTTTTTCACTAAATGCAAGTATAAAATGTGTGGACGGGTAATATGAATCCAGAGACGAGATACTTGTATGTCAGCCAGGTTGTGTTGTGACGAGGCAAAGAAGTTTAGGCCGTGAGGTAATGTAACATGTGTCGAGCAGAGTTCTGTGCTGACACGTGCTGATCACGTGGTGTTGTGTTTGGCATTGGCATTCTCTCTCTCTCTCTCTCTCTCTCTCTCTCTCTCTCACACACACGCACTCTCTATCTCGATATGACCTGCTCTTGGCTTTCCAATACACACAGCCTCGCAGAATTTACTGAACCAAGAAGACCGTAAGTTTATAAGGAGAATAACGCTTTTAAATTATAGGGTGTATTGTAAACTGCGGAAAAACTGACGGGTACAAGTAGCCAGACCTAAATCAAGAGAAATGACGACAAAACCATCCTTCTATTGTCAACCGTGAATATAATATGAAGTGACGATAATTCAACATCTACTACTAATTTAGCATTGTACTTCCTAATTCAATTCAGATGGCTGATGGTACGTATACAGGGGTGTACATGCTAGTGGGTAGTTATCCCTGGATGAATATCGCTATGTACTGTACGTGTTTGCTTGGCTTGCTCACATGTAGGACTGACGTGATGCTCTGACATTAGTGTGTTTGTATCTCAGTAATGGCGTACCGGGCAGGTTCGGGCACGTGAACATTTATTGTGTCTTATGTCATATCGCTACTTTATTCACTTCGATGGGTCGCTACAGGTGCAGGTATAGGAATACATACGTAATAACGGCAACGACTCCATGTTTACAACGTATGGGATTGAATGGTAGCAGCACTATTTGTCCTGCATACGTATCATCACGTATATGAATTAAGTTTGCGAGGTCAATGCCCCAGTTGTAGTCTGTGCTGCTCTTAAGGTACCCGCCTACTACGCGCTTCAAATCTGCCGCGGTGTGTTCGTAAATACGTTGTTTTACTAAACAATTCTACATGCGTCAATTGTGCCAACATACGAAAAGAAAATACACTTCCGACAATGACAAAAGGTCATTGCTAAGACACTATGCTCATTAAAACACTGTTTATAAACTCTCGGACATAGCTAAAAACAGGTATTTTCAAACTACCGTGCTTCAAAACTTAGTAACCGGTTGTATGTGAAACTCAGATGTAAACCTGCACTAAACTTTGCTACAGACTTTACACCAATAAAGTCACGTGGCCAATGCTTAAAGTCCAATAAGTAAAAATTAATCGGCGGAAATCTTACACAGTAGTTCACTGCTAGGGTTGTTGTCGGCGATGTGGTATTTGATACACGCTCCAAGGTCGCCCTTATAGCTCTGTCGCTACTGAGCCTCTAACGCGCAGGTACAGCACACTTAAATGTCTTCCGATATGTTGTAAAATACGTTCCTTACCAAACCATTTTGTGTTTTTCTTCACCCCTGAGCCTTCAACTAGCAAGCTCGAGTTAGGCGCGATGTAAGAGCGTTCAATCGTGAAAAACTGTCTTCTATATTTTAAGCATGTTTTATTATTCTATGACAGTTTATCAAATAATACAGAAGGAAAGGTGTAAAAAACGGAGCAACCAAATTTGCAAAAATTATTAGAGTAATTAAGATAACTATGTTTTTATTGTCATATAAAGTACCTGCGCCGAATATGGCACCCTAGTCACCGTTGTGTGGTAATGCCGAGATCGATGTAGGATCATACACACTAGTCTCCAGTATTAACATACACCATCCATAAATGTCTGTTTTACATCTTCCATGTGTTATATTAGAAATATAATTAATGACTTAGGCACACATGATTGTTGAACCTTAAGCTGGCCATATTCTGTACAGGAACCTAAAATACCGCTCGGAAATGCATCTGAATGTATTTGTTTAACACCGAAGTACACATCAAAGAGGTTTCATGGAAATTAATTACGTGGCTCGAAACGCATTTTTACTTTAAATCGTACAGTAAAATTGTTAGAAAATCAGAGTAATATTAAACGTTGATTGAAAGCCAACGAAATGTCCGATCCTAAGGAAATCGCTTCTAGAAGTTACTATGGCTTCAAGGAATACTTGAGCTGAAATACAATTCTGTATTTGAATAGATGTTTAATTTCTTATGTTATATTGTGTAATATAATTTTTTTTTTACATTACTGCCTTTCAAAAGTAGAGTAAAATAATGTTTCAGTTGATTTCATACTTGAATCACATTTCAATATTTGTTTAGTCTAGGACAAAGTTAAAAACAGTGTTAATTCAGAGAAAATGTTTGACACTCGTGCGTTGTTAAAACACCACTGTAGTGTTTGAGGCTTTAACGGTTATAGAAACTAAATCAGCCGACAGGGGTATCATCTGTACAGAATTTTGTCTAGAAGGCTCGACTTACAGTCGTCACGCGGCTCTCACATCTTTTTTCACAGGAAATCAGGTAATTAACGTATACGGACTGTATGCAACACGTGAATTACTGTATGGTAAAATGTCTTCAGGCCCTTAGTTTACGAGATATATCCCACAACATCAGTCAGCGGTAATAAGTAGGTGTAATTTGTTGGTTCTAGGACAATAACATTTTTTATATCAATGTTTTCCTATTTCAGGGTGGAAATATTTTTCCTCCAGTAATAAATGAAATAAATTTTTAATATGGCCGTTTATTTCATTTTTCTTTAATAATTTTGTTTAAGAAATGTTATAAAGATCTTTTAATTTGTTTGAAATTTCCAGAGAGAGTTCCCCCCCCCCACCTTTTTCTGAGTAAATTCCACAATTAATAGAACATAACATATTTTTTGATAAACTAATGGAATCCAAATAGGCCTATCTTCAAGCCAATTTGCTAAGTTTAAACGAAAAAAAAAATTGATCCAAAAATTTTATGGTCCTAGAACCGACAAATTACACCTACTGTAATGTAGGGTAGATTGTTTGCTCTGCAGAGTCATTTGTTTAGCAAATTAAGAACCTTGCGACTTTTTACCAACAAGTATTTGCCTCGCAGTTTTGGTTACAGAGTCATGTGATGCAGCCTGTATACATGAATTACCTGACATCCTGTACATTGTATGTAGTACATGGAAGTACAGAGAGCACTTCAACAAGTTGCCTGAATACTGTATACAATACGTTGCTAAAGGTTACCGACAAACTGAAACCACGTGTCTGGGGCACCACGCTCACTTCTTATTGGCTGCAGTGTTTTGGCCGTAGTTTGGAAACTGTGATTCGGAGACCCAAGGTTCCTATCGCTTTCTGACTTGACGTGGTGCGCCCGACCCGTGGTTTCAGTTTGTGGGCAACCTTTAGGAACACTTTGTATATACATCGTCTATGCCGAGCCTATAGCGCTCCAATACTCTGGCTTACGTGACGAGACTGCTTACTATAGGCACAGCTATGACTACTCTACGACTGTACGTACGCTCTTCTATATGTCTTTTATAACCACTCTCAACCAGTGAACCTTACCATGTCTGACATTAACACAACCCGTTATCTGTTAGACTTTCAGAAGCAAGTGTTGCCTACCACATGCCATGTAAAAGTATTGTTGGATCTGTATTAACTGGATTATATTCAGTGGCGTCATTTGGGGGGGGGGGGCAGAGGGACAAATGCCCTCCTCTGGATTTAGAATTTTAAGTGTAAAATATATTTTTTTTGTATTTTGTTATTTAAATAATGCTAACTTAAGCACATCAAATTGAAGTTTTATTATTAAAGTTTATAATTTATACACGCTTTATTAATAAAAAAGATGTAACAAGGTCACTGTCACCAAAAAAATCTTGGCCAACACCCCCCCCCCCCCCAACAAGAAAAACCTGAAATGACGCCCCTGAATACATTCCGGGCATTATTTCATAAAACTTAGATGTCACATAACTACAGTTAAGAACAAATTAAACTATTTCTTACTTTAAAATTTCGTTTCATAAAATACGAAACGTAAATTTGTGCCTAACTGTGTATACGTCAAATATAAAATGAAATAAATATGTCAGAATTAAAAACCCTTTCATAAAGTCTGGTACTGCAGTCGAATGGTAGGACAGTTCCTTAATCAGGCCATGGCCGATTCTACTCCCAGTTCCTGTTATTGTATAAGACTGTGTGTTACCGTCTCTCATGACTCCGTTGTCGACGAGACGTTAAGTTCAATAATAGTTTCTTGTACATAATATATTGTAAATAAATTCATAAATGGTGAAAATATCGCGTAAATACCTTGTGCACACGTGCCCTTGAAAACTCTGTAGTTTTCTTGCAGCGTACATGATTGTATGATAACTGTCCGACACGACCTAGCTGCCTACAGGCCAATCACATGTGTCAAACATTACACTGTCAGAATTCCCATTTTGTTCTGCCATATAGGTAAGTACTTTCACGTACAGCCAGTGGCATAAACAAAGCTTCCAACATGCTGACCGTACATTGAAACATAGCAAACTGTCATATTTTCCAGCGATAATTCACCGTCTCTACTCATACAAGTACACAAACAATCTAAATAGTAGGCAGCGAAAACCATACCTGATAACTAGCCTAGTTTAACAAAACTATGATTCCTTCAACAAGACTTTGTTTTCACTGCACCTGGTCCTGGAACTTCCTCAAGATATGTTCTTGTCCATTACAGTCACGTGAAGTTGTAACTTGTAAATTATTCACTACGGTGTCCTCGAGTCTCTGATCACAGAATATCGATCTCGGAAGTCACAATATGTCAAGGACAACTTAGTGCTGTTCAAATTGCCACGATTTTTTTCTTCTCTAAATTTTGAGCGTGTTTATTGTATTGCGACTTGACGTCAATGCAAATGTGATAAAATAAAATGAACTGCGCAATATTTTTATAAGCTTTTGCAACATAATACTGAGCATTTTAACATAAAATATAATGCAATTCAAATTTCTAAAACTAATGACACAATGTTCTATACTGCAAAAAATAAATACGTTAAGAACAAAAAACAAAAAAAAAAAAAAAAAAAAAAAATTCCGCGAAAACTTTTTTTGTGGGTCATATTCTTTATTCACCTTCATACATGGTTAAACGTTTGGCTAACTTTATACTTCATTTTAGCATTAAATTAGATTAAAATTACATGCAAACCACGCGATGAATTCCCGCGAAACTTATTTGTTACTAATGAGCAGCAAACTTCCGTAACAAGAAGGGTTCAGTTTATGCATTTATGGGAAATTTTATAGACCCAACAACTGATATCTTGTGATAATAACGAGAATTAAAAAAGACAGATTTGATATTGTTAGTAATTTTAAGTGTTAAATTATGGTAGTTAACATAAAACTTGTAAATGTATTTCGTTCGCTATTAGAGGAAAACAAACCTTACTAGTTATGATTGAATATTACTGTCTTATCTGGTATTAAAGGTAGTAAACTTGTTATCAGAGGCAGCATTTCGTAACTCTATGGCTTCCAATGGGTAGTAGCTGCTGTGGCTGTTGTGTCTGGTTTGCAATGTAAACACAACACTTCGCCTGATTTTCGAAAGGGAAACGTAATTTTGTAAATAAATCTTGCTACTTCGTTGTACTTCGAACTTCAGTAACAGAAATATGTTAAATGTTTTAATTAATAATTATAATCATACATTTGATACTTTGGAATGTACACATGCCTGCTCTGTGTTGGTAACATAGTGAATGAACTCTGTACAGGCGGTAACAAATAATTTGTTACAGTCTGTTTCATGTAACTTGTCCGTATTTTGACATTTCTCTTGTGAGAACTGTGTCCGACAGTTCCATTGTTTGGAGCTTTAAACCTACCTGGCTTCCTGGAAAAACACGGTCTCCGTAAACCTGTGTACAGGCACGTTTCTCACAAGTGAACTGTCAACATACCGAACACTTACATGACACAGACTATAACTTGGCATACCGGTGTATAGGAGCGTGAAGAAAGCAGATACGATAAAATTGTTGCCTTACATAAATGGTATCGTTCCTACACGCTGTTTAGAGACAGTCAACTGAATGCTGATGTTACCAAACAAGTATAGTAACAATGCTCAATAATCTGAGGTATGATAAGTGACCCGAGCTGTGTAATGGGTTAATTACTTCTATTTCTATTCAGGAAGTTTTTACTCTGCAGTTCCTTCCCAGCTTGGTTGTTGAAGATCAGGTTCCTGCAAATACGAACGTTCTGTGACGAGTTGATAACTCGCGTTATCCTCGTGTCGCCAGCAACCACAAGTTCGTGGAGCCACAGACTAAATAGCAACAAAGACTAACTAAAATGACGAGCCCGCTCGTTTGATACTAGCAAACGTCTCCACTTATTGACGCCGAGCGATGTGGTACAACGGTAACACGTTGGACTCGTGGCAGGGAGGACCCGGGTTCAAACCCAGACTACGGCCATCCTGATTTCCTATTTCCATGGTTTCCCGAAATCACTCCAGGTATAGTTCCTTAACAAAGGCCATGGCCGACTCCTCTCCCAGCTGCTGTCATTGTACCAAGTTGTGTCACCGTCTATATGACCTCGCTGTTGACGAGACGTAGAGCTTATTGGCTGCCCGAGGATGTAGATAGCAGCCCCGTGTCTGTTTGACTCCTGCAGGTTACGACATGTTCACCTTACGCTGATTGGCGGTAGGTATATATCCGCCATGTTTCTGGCCTACCGGCTACTTCACTTCTGTAATGCTAAGTATTCTGTGACGGAGCCCCGTGCTGCTGGGTTGACGACACGGTGCGGCGCAGGCGACATAGGCAAGGGGAAGAGGGGGGATTATTACCACAGACGGTTGTCTTTCACGGCGGCAATTGTGTGGCACGACGTCTTAATTGCGGTCATCAGGAGCCGCGGCAGACTTGACCTTGGAGCGGGGCACACAGCCTCCTGCTCTGGCTGTCCGGATTCATCCGGAGTTACCCCGCCTGGTGGCACGAGGACGTAGGTGGTGTCAGGGGGCCTCAACCCCAGCCAGCCTTCGTACAGTTGCCGTCGACACCAGGGAGTCCTCGGTGTCTAGTCTGGCGATGATTGCGCATGTCCTGTCAGCTGTAGTTCTCTTGTGTAGCGGCAATATTACAAGTCAGCAGGTAGGTTGGTAGCAGTCATCAAGTGTGGAGTGTTGGCAGCAGTTCTGAAGAGTGTAGTGTTCCATGGTCAGCTAGTAGATTGAAAGCACTGTGATCAAGTGAGGAGTTTCCTGAGGGGAGCGGTGCTCAGTGACGTCCAGGTACTGAATATTTTCGTATCAACTTGTTTCAAAGCCTTGCGGTTGAAGACCCTGAAATTTGACGAGTTCTACAACCTGTCGGCTAGACTCCTCAGTCCTGTATACACTCTGTCTTCATTTACTTGTACATTGGCCGCTGCTCCAGTGAGTGGACAGTTACTGAACTATAGTACTCTAGTACTGTCCCAATAATCACTGTCACTATCAGCAGTGAATGTTAGTCTGTCACCTAGTAATAACGTCAATTTTGCAGGTCCTCCCACCTAGTGAATATTACTGGTAACGTGCTGAAGCGCGTCGTAAGAAGGATGTACAGTAGTGAGATATATGCTCAACACCTGCAAGAAAAGACACCGGGGTTTAAGGTTGTTTGTGTGTGTAGGGTTGGGGAGGAGGGGGGTACATACTGGCACAATCCTCACTTTGACCTACTACTAGGGGCACAAGACTCACCTCCCTCTGATATTTCTCTACTGCACATAAAGGTCTCATACACGAACTGAAGGTCAAGGTTCACATCACTGCCCTTATCCAGGTCCTTCCCACACAATACATACCAGGCCCAAGTGCTCAGGCGACATTTATATCTGCAGTGTAGTTGTGGCCGGTACTGCCTGTCCACTGATGTGAGGCTCAGGTCACGTCTTCACTGGCGTGCTTCTCTCGAAAGCCTACATTCAAATTACGAATTAAAAGACGGTTTAGCCAAATCAAACTAGGTTAGACTAAGCAAGGTTAGTTTAGGTTGTATTAATTTATGTTTTTAATATGTTAGAGTAGGGAAGGTTAGGTTATGACAGGAAAGGTTAAGGTACGGAAGTTTAGTAGGGAAGGTTAGGTAAGTTAGTTTAGGTTTGGTTCCTATATGTTAAGTCGGTGGTGTTATGTTGTGTTAGGTTTTTTGTTGTTATACTAGGATATTTCAGGTTAGGTTAATGTATGACTATTTGGTTAGTTTATATTAATTGTGTTATTTAGGTAAGGTTATTTTTGTAAGGTTAATTGTATAGTTTATATATGTTGGTGTTAAGATGTTTGGGTAAGGTTGAGATATGTTATTTTGGTTAGGCTGTTTGATAAAATTTGTTTAGATTAGGTTGTTTGTGTTAGGTTATTTGGGTTAGACTATTTGGTTAAGTTTATTTGGGTTATGTTACTTGGTTTACGTTATTAATATCTCGGTTAGATAATTTCGTTTAGGTTATTTGGGTTAGGTTATTTCAGTTATTTTGGTTAGATTACTTGTGCGAGATTATTTGGGTTGAGTTCTATGGATTTCTTGAATTTACTGGCTCAGGTTTTTCGATTTATTTGTTGTGGTTTTTTGATTTGTTTTTCGAGTAAGGTGTTTCCGTGTTAGGTTTTTCGGGTTCGGATTTTTGGTTTGGATTTTTGGGTTAGGTTTTTCGGATAGTGTTTATAGGGTTATTTTTTTGGTTGATGTTTCTGTTTTTTAGGCGGAGGTTGGAGTTGGATTGATTAGGTGAAACTTCACGTCTCGTCCATTTTGAGGCGATAGTAGACGAATTTATTCAAGTAAACGCAAGTAAATAAATTACTTTGTAGTCAGTAATGTTCCAGTTTCGCCGAAGACCTAAATATTTGAAAGTTATGTCTGTAATGTGCCCATAGTGTATTTATTTTTCCTGCACCCATCTTTAGGCGGAAGTCTCCTCACAAAAAGTCACGACAAGCTCTCTGTTAATAATTACATCGTTCATCTGTCTCTTTGTCGTTGTGTTTTAGTTTTGTGAATGTGGCAACTCTGCTGTAAGTAACCTTGTCTTCGTCTCAATTATTGTCTGTGCTCTCTTAATTGTGTGGTATCGTTAGTTTTGTTGTTTTGGTTTATGGATGTGTTGACTACAGCAAAATAGGCTTGTTTTCTCATTTTTTTTCGTTTTTCGTTTGTTTTTTCTTATAGTCTCATTCTAATATTTCTGGGGCGACATGATATTGCGATGGCGTGTGTCCACAATAGTACATACAGAACGTTATTCTGTCCCATTGCAAGCAACATTCAAAGATATTGACAAGTTTACAAATTTCACTAGACAAGTTTCTAGTTTTGTGCGAACTTAATTACAGTAAGCTACAATTATATAGCTCTGTTATTAACGTTAATCATTGTTCTCCTGCAAGCAATAGACTATTGTAATAATTTTAGTTATCAAGTGACGTACTTGTTTAGAAATTACAACTTCTATCGCATTTTAAGATATTTTCTGCACAATCAAAGCTATTTCTTTCTTAATACGGGATGAACAAAATATAACGCTCAATTCACAATCATAACATGAATCTGTGAGGAATGATGTACTTCGATGAAGTTCCATTTGATTCGGTAAAGAATTAGCTACGTTTTTAATTTCAAGAAAACGTATACGTGGTTTCATTAGTTGAATATATATTAATGTAAAATTGAATGTAAAAGTGATTTCCATAATTTTAGTGAGATTTACAGGCATGTAACCAGTTTTCAGTTAATTCTGTGGATTCTTCAATTAGTATCATACTGTTACAAGTCTGAGAGCACAAACTTTATATGTGGGTAATTCCCATGAGTTCTTTGGGATAGAGGTCTTATAATTACAAATAAAAGAGTTAAATTAAGTACTGGATTTAATAGCTCACAAAGCTACGAAATACACAAAACAGTAATCAACTAGAACTCTCACAACACAATTAGTTATGCACACAATTACTCCTGTGTCACAGACACGTTA
>PNEQ01039769.1:0-11730 GCA_003012365.1 Medauroidea extradentata | reverse complement strand
CTCCTGGTCGACGTGGTGTCGTTGCTGTTTTCCTGCAGACGAAGGCCGTGAAAGAGCGGGACTCTCAACCTCTTACCACAACATGGGGTAGGGGAAGGGGGCTTCACAGACTGTCAACAGGGCAGTGTAATGCTCCTGCATGGTGCAACGCTACATCGAACCTTGCTGCGCACACTCCACTCTACAGCGTGTCAACAGGATGGTGTGCGGCGGGGTTGCCTAAGCTGAGTTTTCATTGCGCTCCCCTACGAAGACGGTACATTTCCGCCTACGGGTTTATAGTTAAAAAGTGCTTGTTTTGGCTCGTACTACCTGCCCTCAAGCGTTGTATCATGAATTAATATACACCCTGTATAGTCCAATATCAAGTGATAAAAACACACCTTTGGTTTTGTTAACAATTATATCAAGACTATTCTAGATATAGTGACAAGATTTTTTACAGAAGTATAACATGACGGTTGTGTTGAGTTAGAGATTGTTTTGTCTAGTGTATTTTGTTGCATCTGTTTGACAAGGTTGGTACCATTAGTTAATGTCACTGTCAAGTTGGTAGAGAAAAAATTATGTATGTGTGTGTGATGTGGTGTACAAATGAACACGATCTCAAACAATAGAAGCTTGGACACTAAATCAACATGTTTAGTGTTACTTTTCATTTTTATAGACCCTAAATTTTTTTTCAATTGTGAAAACACATCTCATACTGCCACCTCATGATGCCAAATTATGATTCCAAATTTCCTGTATGTTTCCTTACAGTTCCTCCATTTTTCTCATAATTCCAGTACAAAGAAAAATTAAAAGAAATCACATCAAAATTACAATAAATGCTATAATGACTCACCATATGCCTATTTCTCTAGTGCACAGTAACTAAAATCAATACAGGTGCTGTAATCTGAAGTGAATATGATGGACTGCAGGCTATTTGCTCAGTAAACCATGAAAGTCTGAAGGTCATTGCCTTATTTAAATCACACAATACAATGCCGACGTCACTGTCTCCAAGTCACGTACACCAAAGGTGATGTTAGCCACACCAACAGTTAGGCACTCCTGGTTTTATATGGGTGGGGATGACATGTTGCACAAAATGAGAATGATAGAAATTATGTGGAGCTGTAGTGTCACTGAGAGCTAAACACCAAACAATGTTGACTTGGACTGGAATTTTGATACACTGGTTTTGTGAAGTGGCACTATGATTAGGGATGGTGGAAAATAGCATTTAAAAATCAGTTTTATAGCGTTTATATTTTGGCTTGTAGCATTAATTAGCATTTTAAGTTTCCTTCATAGCATTTATGTGCATTTATTGTGTAAAACTATAGGCAGATGCTTGTGGTAAGTTTCTGCTTCCAGAAATTTACCTACACAAAAATAATACAATTACGTACATTATTTATTATGTCAGCAGAAATTTAAATTAAATAAAAATAGTAAATGTTCGCTATAATTACTAACTTTTTCATGTATGTCCGAACAGCTGGATCGTCGAGTTTATGAAGTATGTTTGCTGTCATAAACATTTCCACAGTGTCTTCTATGAATTCCTGATTTTCTGTTTTCGCTCGTTTTTCTTGTTGAATTACAGCCGGTAAAGTTGTTTGCCTTTTATTACTGTCATACTGTGACATCTTCTCCAACATTTTATGATGAGTGGCCGTTTTAATGTGTTTTTCGGAAGCGTCTTTATTTTCCCAATTTATTCTTAAGTTGCATGTTTTGCACAAGTATATTTGAATCACTAATGTAAAAGTGATGGGATTTATATTCGGCGGCTCGCGAATGTGCTGAAATAACTTTTGATCTACCCATCTTCACAATAAATACAGCCGAATCACGTAATACAAAAGGCTAGGCCTATATCGGTAATACACAGTACGTAATAACTGTATAACATTTATTAAATAATCAGGTTAATGAAATAAAAATTGGTGCATAAACTTTTAAAATTTACGGAAGAAATATAGCACGTTCAAATCTAATTAACTGGGTATCTTATCTACTGTTGTTTATTTACGTTGCGCAATAATCGACATATAACCTAAATCTGTTCTGCCAAATTACCAAATGTTCATAGAGAATGAAACAAAAGAATGATGAAACATAAAGTTCAAATATAGCTGTGTTCGTGTAGTCCGTTTCTTTTGAAACTTTTACACATACGTGGTACCTTCATGTTACATCTATGACATACGTGCTACACTTTTTACACCGCCTTGGCGTGGTACGGTAGAAAGTGTAAAAAGTATACTTTGCCTACACCATATTGCCGCATAGGTGAAGTTTCACGTCAATTCAACATCGAAGTTGGCTGCAGTGTTTTACCTTAGAAAAAAAGACAACAAATGAAATTATGACGACCTTTGTTGACGGTAAACAGTTTATTTTGCTGCTTGTGTTATTTATGTGTTAATTCGCTCTTAACCACCCGATTATCACATTTTATAGCAAATAAACCACTTTATAGCTTTTATTTGCTGCTATATCGTTAAAACGATTTTCCACCATCTCTAACTATGATGCATTAAAATTAGTTGTGGAGTCCAGATAGAAGTCTCACGTACAGGGGCGTTGGAAGTGTCTGTCTCTTGCCCCCCATCTACACGTTTCTCGAACTGGTGTCCTTTCATGGTGCAGAGTCAAGGTTGCCAGAGTTTGGGCGGGGACAGTCTTGGTTGGAGCGGTATTATCTGTAAACACAACTGGGGTAGCGTTCTTAGTGGCTTAGTCAAATCCAATCCTGCCTGTCTGTTGCGTCATGGAGTTTTTTGACGTTTGGTAAGTCAGTGGTTGCCTCGGGATGAAGTTTTTGGTGCTGGCAGAGTGTCAACACTGGAAGTTTCCTTGTTTTTAGGTTGGCAGGCGAGTTTTAGAAGTGTGGTGCAGTCAATGACAGACCCCACTTTGTGGGCAGTGAGTTCGGCTCCAGGACTAATGTGGTCTGTAGAAACTAGTCTACCCTGCTAGTGACAACACTTTTTAGACCTGGGGCAGTGACTTCTTGGTAGCCATGAGCAGAACTTCGTCTTCTGGTAGGTGGGACTGGTAGTGTTGCATTGAATGTACCTTCCTAGTAAGGAAGACAGTGAGTGACCATTCGCATTGCACTTTAGGCATGCGCTGGCTCTGAACTTGGAGCGAGGGGTATGCATAGCTGAGTTTTCTGTAGAATGTGACACCAAACTCATGTTGCGTCATTCTGTAATGTGTCACAAGGCAGTTACCCTTACTAAGAGTTGATTGTAGCCACACATTGCGGTCACTCAGTTGGGCAGATGCTGTAGTGATATGATGCTGTTAATGAGTTTTCAGGGGTCTTAATACTCAAAAGCCAGCAAAAGTTGGCAGCACCTAGAACTTTGATGTTGTCTGTGGTTAGTGCAGGAGACATCCTGGGTGACGTCTGCAGGTTAGCCAGGAATGGCTTGATTGTCTGTGTATACACCAGGAGCGTCTGAAAGTGTTGCATCACAATCATGGTGGTAGGTGGAGACACTGAGAACACACTGTGGTACGTAGGTGCTTGAAGGTAGTCACAGTGTTCATGCGACATACTGTGACTGTCTCACCGGCTGTTGTATGGGTCCACAAGCTCAGCACAGAAATGACCATCCCTAAACAACCTAACATTGAAGTGTTGCAGACAGTCCAGGTAGCTTGTCTGCACAAGCAACACACTACAATGTTGCTTTCTGAAGACAATCACAGAGACTGTTGACAATGCTTGATTGACACTTGGCTTATCAGTGCTGTGGGCTCGGGAATTAACTTACTTTTGATCAGCATGTGTAGCAATCATTGTTGAGGACTTTTTCCCGCATGTGTGGACACTAGTTTGCCCAAGGTTAGGCAACTATTAAAAAAGTTTGAGCACATCACACATTACCGTAGGTGATCTCATGACAAAATATATCAGAATGTTACATTTACAAATTTTTGGTACATTTGGAAGGATAATATACAGATACAGCTAAAATTTAAATGTGTTTGGCAGTGTGACTGACGAGTGTGTCCCTTAAACAATGGCTTACAGGCATATTGTTTGTATTTGGCATACACATCTGCAGGAGCACTGACGAATGCAGCCTGTGCAGACATGACACAGTAGCCACTGTCTGCTACAGTTGCATAAATACATGTCCCTGCTGTACATTGATTGTTGCGTGGAATATGTGAGGTATTATGTTACTGGACGATAGTAAGTATCCACAGGTATTTCACACATGGTCATAGGAGAGTTACTTTAGATAGTCCATTTTTCTATGTCATTGTAGGACAAAGTCATGCAAAGATTAGCTGGGTGGGACCGGCTCATGGCAGTTGTCATTAGGGTGGTTAACCCTCTTACAATTTGCTAACAGAGTCTAAGGAGGGTGGTAGCCACGCACACAGGTTCCTGCACATGCAGCAGCTGGTCATGCCACCCTTGGAGAGAGTAATGTTGAGCAGTTTATTTAACTTTTCTTGACTCCAAGAAGGAAATAACACCAAATAAAAACTAATAATCCAGACATTCAGTTATAAGTTAATCCAAGGGTTGCACTATGTCTGTAACACTGACTGAGTTTGAAACAGTATTACATTCTTGTTAAAAATACTGATTAGGCAAAATGTTAAATGAGTAGGCATATTTTAAAGGAAAACTAAGAACTTAATATTCCATATCATGGCCTACAAAAATACACAAATTACATAGTTTCCCACAAAATATGACAGGCAGTTTTTTATATACTGCACAACTGTGTGTTCACAACTCATAATGCAAACACTATAATTCAAAGTGGTATAATCAGACATCACAAGAAATAAGACAGATTAAATGGCCATACATCCCTAAACTTATTACTGATTTGAATATTTCCTACTGTACCCATCCTTTGCACTTTGCACTTCCTTTGCCCATCCATCCAACCCTCTTTCATTCCTCCTAGTCTCATGCAACCCACATTCCTCTTATGGTATACTTTACCAGCATTTAACCGTAAGCTTCACTCCCAACTTGACTCTTCCATCTGCAGAAAGTTAAAATTTCCCTAACCTTCCAGCTGTTCATAACAGGTGCACGCTTGGACGTACCTTACATCGTAGGGGCGCACCCTCCTTACTGCCTTCCTTCACATGTGTTCTCTTCCACCAGACATGTGGTGAAACCAAGAAGGAGATCCCTCTTGATTGACTTGTAAAACTCCCTTGCGCTTCTACAAATTTCTTCATGCAATAAGGAACTGAACTGCTAACATTGCCCCAACCTTTAACAATTTAGGTGTTAGCCATTTTTTGCTGTTACATACACCAGGTGCTGGCAGTTTTAGCCTAATTCTAAAAGTTTTTAAATAAAAACACTTTTTATAAATAGTTATGAAACTAAATAGGCAAAAAACTTTCATATTTGAATATGCTAATACAATTTTTCAAGACTAACAAATAAGTTTTGTTTTTGAATAAAAACTTCGTTAAGACTAAGTTTGGTAACACACGTAAAGATTAAATTTGCTTGAAATAATTTAAATTACTGTTTTACAGCATATAAAGTTTTCAGTGACAATAAAAAAAACTAATAATTTTCCTTACATGAAACACTTGTAATATACAGGATGTTACAGAGGTTACAATAAAATTAAGGATTTTTTTTTTACACTTTGTGCAGATAAATAATAAAATTTCAAGGAATATTGATCGCTCTGTAGTTCTGAACAGATATGAAGATAAATACAAACATCTGAACATATTTCTCTAAACTTAAAAATTTGCAATATGTATATTTTTTATAGAAATATTTCATAATTATGCATCAAAATACACACTGTTTCAAATCATCATGAAATAGCCCACAATTCATGTAAAGAATACTGTCAAATGAATAAAGGACTGGATCTGTGATCAGATGAATTTTGTTTGGAACAGAAAGTTTGAATACAAGACGTTGCATAGTAAATAACGAAGTGTAAAAACCAAAATATGAAAGTATCACACTATTTTCAAACTCTGTATAAAAAACTAAGCAAATTTGTTTGCTCTACAGTAGAACAGTCTATAGTTATGATGATAATTGATAAACATGTAAATATTATCTCTGAATGTAAAATAAAATACAAAAACTTAAAATTGGAGAAAAATCCCAATTTCCAAAATACAGATGCAGTTTCAAAGCAGCATAAAATACTAAGTCACATCATACAAAAGGCAACATAAAAAAATTATGTAATATAATTTTTCCTGGAATGAAAAACTTGAAAACAGGATGTTACACAAAAAACAAGGTTGCATATACTGCACTGATATGAAGTATCCTTCCATCCTGCTTTCACACTTTGCATCTTCTCTGAGCATTTCTTTTTCCAGGAGGAACAGGAATCCTTTTCAGAAATTGCTTTCCTGAAAGTCCAGAAAGTTAAAAACTCTTTGTCTCAGGATTCATTGCTTCCTCCACTGCTACTGCCAAGTCATTGCACACAACCCTCTGTAAGCAGCATATGAGTGTTATTTTAGACTGTAGTGGTGTACATAATATAAGCATTTAGTATAAACATCAAAATTATGTGCAAGGGCAATTTATGCCACCATTTCATACTTCTGTGGTACATTTACTGGTTTTGTGCCTTTGTGGGTTCTTCTGTCTGTGAATGTGACCATTTCTGCTGTTTGTCTTGTGCTGATCGTATAGACATTGTGTTTGTTCTTCCAACATTATGCTAAGATATTACTCTTCCAGTGAAATATCTGCTGTCCACGTTTAAGATTTGGATTGCGAAGGAAATTGGCATTCCACATTTTTTTCTGTAGTACCCACTAGTGCTGCCTTAATGCCTTCTAACTCTGTGGCTAGAGTAGTACTGGTGTAGTACCTGTCTGTGTACAATATATGTCCTTTACCATCCAGGTGGTCAAGTAATCTTAGGACTACATTGGTCACAATGTTTTCCTGTCCACAAAATATGTCAAAATTTCATATGTAACCCAAATTCGATTCGGACAAGATATAAATTTTGATACCGTAACTGCGCTCGGTTTTGGAAAAAGAGCTTTCCCCAAAATGCACAAATGCCATTGTCAATAGTTACATATTATGCTAATTGGTACCCATATCTGAATTCATGACGAAAAGTTTCAAACATTGGCGTCACTTTGTAAAAGGGATCTAAACTTGGTTCACCTTTCTTCTTAGCATTTCTATAGTCATTCAAATGAAAGTGAGCCAAAATTAATAGAAATCTGTCCTTACTGAACAAATTGGTACAGAATTTGCATGATGTTAGAGGATTTGTGCTCCAGCGATGACTTATTGAGGGTCATTCACTAATACGCATGTGAAGAATTGCTGCCAGAAATGTTCACACATCACTCTGAGTAACTGTCGTCTAGTTTTGCAACCAACTGTGTGGAGATATTTGATTTAAGGATTTTTTCTTCTGAATTACTTGTCGAGCGTACAAATTAGTTTGCTCTTTGATATGATTGATAAAATCTCTGTTTACAAAATAATAAAAAATTCGGGCAGTGAACTGCTGGCACTTAGCTCTGCTTCTTCAGTCATACCCAAATGTTCAG
Organism: Medauroidea extradentata; assembly: GCA_003012365.1. Classification (NCBI taxonomy): domain Eukaryota; kingdom Metazoa; phylum Arthropoda; class Insecta; order Phasmatodea; family Phasmatidae; genus Medauroidea; species Medauroidea extradentata. The sequence continues at coordinate 4,173 of PNEQ01039769.1, read as the reverse complement.
TAAAAACCTTATTTTTGGAACTTGATCTACTTGTGACCATCCCTCTTCAAAGGCTGTCCTGCCTGCCCTACACTGCCTTCTGCCTCTGGACTTACCCCTTCCTCCCCCACTTCTAACGCCCTGATGACTTGTAGAGCTCCAATATGTTTCAGATGTAACTGCCTCGTCAGAAACATCTGAAAATAATTGCACAAATTTCACAATATCTTCTTTGTTCTTTATTTTTATTTCACAACACTGCAAAATCGAAAGACCATGAAAAGATAAATAGATTTATAATTGGCGCTCTACCTGAATCGCAAGACATGTCATATATGTACATGCATACACACAGTCAGGCATATATATATATATATGTATATACAGTGAACCCTCGATAACTCGGACCTCGATGTCCCGGACTTCGGATAACTCGGACAGAATTGTTAAAAAATGTTTATAATTTTTAATTAATTATTTTTTGGTTAAAAGACATAAAAAATCATTTCTGCTGGATTTAAATTCATCACATTATATTTTAGAACAGTATTAAACTTTATAACGAAGTCGTCCATAGCTACTTAGCCTTTAATAATCCCACAGTAAATATCTGGCAAGTTCCGTGTGGTAAAATGTAGCTAGCTAGGCGCGCAATGCGCGAGTAAAGATGTAACGCAGCAGGCCGACCTCTCTTCTTTATCTTTCCTCCCTCTTCGTCCTGCGAGCCAGGCACGCACGTGTATCGTAAACAAACATTTCAGTGTGGTGCTTGTGAAATGACGGTAACTACGGGTTACAATGACACATAAATGGAAAATTATTTTGTTCTGGTATGTACAATGAATTCAGGCTTGCAAAACAAATTGTCCCGGACATTAAAAAGAAAAATTAAAAATCATTGCTTTGCGTTGCGATGTAGAAAAATTGGTGAGAAGGTTTTATGCCCCTTTAACAACAATGTTTTCAAGAGCCGATGTGGGTGGTGAAAGAACAACACAACATCCATGCCCAAGCCGGATACGATGAGTCACGCTCACTGGTTGATGATGCTCTGTTGATAACGTAACTGCGTCTGGAGAGTTTTGAAATGTTTTAAGAGTGAATCGGATTTGTTTATAAACTACTTCACGGGAAATAATAGCGTACATGTAATGGACTGTAAAATGTAAACATCTTATGCGGGATAATTTTAAACGATTTTCATTGAGTGATGCACGTGTACGGATTAAAAAGATTTTGTAGTCTTAATTTTTCCATGTTTACTACACACTGACAAAATCTTTTTCTTTATTTTGGAAGAAATGTTCACGTTATGAACGAGTAAATATAGAAAAAAAAAAGTACATTTGTTATATTCTACACCAAACAAAAAAATTAGAAGGTAATTTTTGAAAACCCCTTATAATGGCTGCACCCCATTTTTTGGACCTAAAATTTGGTCAAAAATATGTGGTGATTACGCGAGTAAATACGGTAACTCTGTAGAACATGATAAAAATTTTATTGCTTTATAATATGACAATTTGTGTAAGAATAGAGCTGTAAATTATGTGTTCTATGATGCAATTTACATATATAAAATTAAATTGTAAAATATGTTCACATAATGTACAGTGACCCAGAAGGATTGTTAATTACAGTACCGTTTTTATTAATGTATACAAGGAAAATTATTTTTATACCTCTGTAACTTTGAAGGACGGTAGAATAACTATCAGGCTAGCAGTTGGCTGCTGCCCCTACACTGTGACATACACGTAAGGTATTCTTCAATGTAAACATCTTGTGTGAGATGCGTGTGGTCACGTGCAGCGTTTGTATTGCATGAGACTGTACCGGTTGACCTTGACTACTTCTGCTCGCAACCTCCCTAGCTTATCTCCAACGATCACTTCTTATCTCTCTCACACGCGCAGGCACATTGGCTGTTGCCAGCCAGGCGAAAACTTTTATATGATAGAAGGGTGCCTGGTGCCAGCTTCTAGCACAGAGATAAAAAAGGACCAGCCAGGAGTAGCAGCATAAAAAATAAATAAAGATCTGACTGCCCACATTGTTTGACATTCTTTTTTAGCCCTCTACATTACGTTAATTTTCCCACTGCATGGTGGCCCTCCCGTAACTTGATACGATAGTTACGTACAAAACAGTATTTATTGCAGCCTCTTTTGCTTGTGGAAATAATAGCGTACTAATTTCTTCACATTTCTTGTGATTAATGACTGATTACACCACCTCCCCGGACACCCCTTGATAACACGGCAAATCGTAACTCAGACAGCTTCTCCCCCCTTTTAGTCCGAGTTATAGAGGGTTCACTGTGTATATGTGTTTATATATATATATATAGACACACATAGATGCATTCAAAAATATGTAAAATCATACTCTTGTACACTGTTTATATATAAAAAAAATTTTTCATAATTTCAGTAAGTAAATTTACATGCAAGTAAAAAATTTAATTGAATTACAGTTAGCAAACCTTAAATTTCTTTATTATAATCAGGATCATCGTCATTGTTTCCTGAATAATTTTCATCACTGTCATTCGAATCAAAACTGTGAGTACCATGTTCCATCTAAAAAATCAAGGTATGATGTAATAAAATAAAGAAAAGACCTTGCGAACATGTACAATTGCAGCGCGATCACGTAAGAAGTTGTACGGGCGATGTGTATTGGTGCAAACAAAGTGAACCCGTGAGAATCAATGTAAATGTGCATTGATACTGTGATGTTCTTATTGATGATTTGCTACAATCTAGTGAGTAAATTGAGAACTAAGAAGTACAGAAGTTTGAATTTTAATTGTAGATGGCAGCACTATGCATATAAATAACGCACTGTGTATGCAGGATGAGGTGGATTGGTCCAGGTGGCCTCAGTCCTAACCGACCAAGGCATCCTGCAGCGCCCAACACAAAATTGGTCCCCCTTCACACCAAGTGAGGAAAACTTAGTTTGGGGGGGTGGGATGTTTATGTTGTAAATAATGCTTGTGACAACCTTAACTTTAAATGTACGTATTTGGGTAGGGTAGTAATTTTCACTTCCAAAGACATTTGTTGGAAACCCTGCATCTGATGAAGTTAGATAGTGTTGTGGCAAGATGTAGGATGTAAAAGTTCTTTGTTGACGTGCCTGGAATTATTTTGATGGTCCTCTGGACTTCTTGTTTACTATTCCCAAATTAAACAGAGACAGTTCACACAATTTTAGGTAAGGGCAGAAACTAGGAGAGTATTTGGCCATGGCCTACGTTAAGGAACCATATCAACATTTACCAGAAGCAATTTCAGGAAACTACGAAAAACCGATATTAGGATGGTTGAAGTTTAGAATTGAACTTGGGTCCTCCTGAATGTAATTGCACCATCTCGCATAGTCTTAAATCTGCATACTTCTATGAACAAAAATCTATGTTTGTTGTTACGAAACACGTCACAATAGCTCTAGAAAGTCAGTGTGTTGTAATATATGTGCATGGCCCGACTGCCCGAAAATCACAGACTATGGAGTTGCACTCTGCGTACCCATGAGTATATCTCTTTATTGTGTACAACTTTTTTTTTTTATTTGATGCAAAAATCATGTAATCAGTATTTACCCCAGCAAAATGCAGCATATAGTTTCCTGGATGTAGACTATTCAACAAATTTTCCCTTCCCTCTGAAAAGCAGCAAGTTTAACATGTGGTCAGTATTTTTTTTTTCGTTTCTTTTATTTTTATAAACACTGCAAATGATGTATTTATAATCTTTATTGGGATATAGTCAAAATAATATTTTGCCTCATTTGATTCAGTTCAAATTAAATCTTCTGTTTGGTAATGTTTACTATACAAAATAAACTGCTTGGACTAAATTCTTATCTATACATATAAAAATGGATGTAGGTATATATATGTATGAGATCGATAATATCCAACACTGTTTGACCGATCTTCTTTAAACTTGGCACCTATGTGTATTTATTTATGGAGTAGTTTTTTTATGCTATCCATTTTACTCTTAGCTTGACGATGCCTGAAGTATTCTATGCAGTTCAACCGATCACCATGAAGTAACAAGGATAATATTTTAGCGATATAATTTTTGCTATAACTTACCACTTGATGGCACTGCAACACATCAATTTCTATAACTAGCTTCCCCTTATGGCATATTGAGAAGACTAGGGGGGGGGGGGGTC
>PNEQ01039768.1:0-11732 GCA_003012365.1 Medauroidea extradentata | reverse complement strand
AAAAAATCGTAAACGCTCAAGTAGCCTTTACGTTTGATTTGTGTCGGCAACAAATATAAATAGGGGAACTACTGACGATTTAGAGTCTTTAAAATGCATTACAGTGAACTGAAACCAAGGACTTCTATTATATTCGTTGACCATTAAAGAGTTCAGGTTTCATTATACCGTAGCTCATCGTGTAGAGCCATTCCCACGATGAAAATTCTTGTAGAGGACCCACGGTATGCTAGAATGAATTTAATGTTGTTTTGAAGCACAGACTCAATCGATTCCTCCCAGCATGCATTTCCAAACGGAGCTCCTCTACCAACGTCCTCCATTTAGTTCGCCATCGAACATTCTTCTTCCTTTTTTCAGCTCCATTTCGTACACCAGAGAATGCATAGACACACCTCTCATTGGAGGGTGCTTTCATAAACGAAAGTCTTTCTTATCACAGACTCTGAAGCCAATACAAATTAACCACGCGACTTTTCTTACTTAAATAATCAAAACATAAAAAAAAAAAAAAAACATAATTGTTCCGTCACATCTACAATGAATAAAATAAAATTAACATTAAATGGCCTTATTTATAGGTAATCAACAACTAAATAAGCAAATAACAATAATGAAACAAATGAAAAAATAAAATAACACTTTAAGGGTATGGTAAGCTAAAGAAACATCTGTGATATGAAAGCTAGATTATATATTTGATATCTCACTATATATATATATATATATATATATATATATATATATATACACGTAACCTGAACGTTAAATTTATTTTTTGTTAGTTAAATAATGTCGCATTGGAAAAATGCCAACACATGTATAACTGGAAGTGAAAAATTTGTGCATCAAGTTTATGGTATTTCTCGCAGATGAAATCACGCAATTTTCAAAAATTGTGTGAACTATCAGATTTGACTAAAGGATTTAACACTGTCAAATACAACATATAATACATGATTTATTTTGGAACTTGTGAGACAGCCACAATAATATTATAATATTCCTGACTGTACGACTTGAAATATACGTCATAGTGTTAGCAACAGGAAATAAATGCTATCACCAACACTACATAGCCTATATTTGATCTGAAAAATCTCGAAGGTTCTTTTCTTCTGCCAACCTTAGCTCATATGGTCTCTTTCTCAGCAGAAGTGACTTACTTAACCACACCGTGTGCAGGTATGCGTGCTTCGTTTTAGTTACCTGTACTTGTGCAACTCAAATTCCGAGCGACGTGCCAGACGTCCTAACGGTACAGGCAATTAAGGGTGTTCGAGTGTGATATAATCACGATTTTATATCTTTATGAAATAGTGTTAGTTTTGTAGATGATACTTGAGAGTACAGTTTCCTCTTACGAAACAATTTTACCTTTCATAGTTTTCTCATAACTGTGAAAAAAAATTTGCTTGTTCTGCTGCCATGTAAATAGTGGAAACCAACTGACCTACTTGAATAAAATAATTCACTGTGATATTACATCCCATGAGCTATGCAATTAAGTATTTGAAAGATCATGACACAATATTTTAAACTTTTAAAAAATCGCAAAGTTACAGGGAAAAAGTTGAAAATTCGCCAATTTTTTTTAATACAAAAATTTGTCGCGGTATTTTTTAAAATTATTTTACTACGTAGCCCATGACATGTTATATCACTGTGAATTATTTCACTAACGTAAGTCAATTGGTTTTCACTATTTGCAAAGCAGCAGAACATGCCAATTTTGACTTTGACGCACCGTTTTGAGCCAAATAGGCGTGTTAAAATTGTTTCGTAAGAGAAAACTGTACTCACAAGTATCGTCTACAAAACTACCACTATTTCATATAAATATAAAATTATGATTTTATCGCACCTGAACACCCTTAAGAGCTTCCATGGGCAGTCTCAATGTAACCTTGGGGAGGGGCGTAAGGAGGAGGGGCCACCGGTTCACGCATCTGCAAAAAGAGGGCTGGGAAATGGGAAAGGAACCTCGGAGTCACGATGTAAGCAAACTTTGTTGTCATTTACAGGTTGTCCAATGCCGGAAACGTAAACATTTCTTACTTAACAAATATGTGATTTTACGTTAAGTTGGCTGTGAATGTGGGTTGTGCTTACCGTTCGTGATTGGAAATAAGAACTCGGCTCTATGCATGGAAGTGGCATCTCTCTACTTACTTTCTTTGTGCTCGCGACGTATCGAAATCGTGAACAAATTTTACATGTCCTCAACTACGCGGTATTTTTGATGCCAACCTAGCGAGGTAACAACGGTAACGTGCTGGGGTGATTCCTTACCAAAAGCCACAGCTGCCTTCTCTCCTTGTTACTGTCGCACCAAGTTGCGTATCCCCGTGTCTCTATAGACCTTCATGTCGATGAGACGCGTAGCCAACTTACCTTGATTCCGATGAGTTTTCGAAGACGCTGTGCAAGGCCAAAACTAAAAGCAAGTAGCCGATACAATTGCAGATTTCCATGTAGCTAAAAATTGATAGTATTTGTTATTTACTTACATACATAATTAGTTGACAGCATTAAAAAGTGATTATTTAAATCACGCGTTGAAATGTGAAAAGTAAAAAGAAAAAAAATTACAGAATAAATTTATTATAACAGAATAGCACTCCAAACTTTTTAATTTTCGTATGAAAATGTAGGAGTAATGATATTGTAGTCGGCAATACTTAAGTTTTGAGCTAAATTTTCATCTTAAAATCCTGGCCAGGATAGCCGGATTTAAATATTAAATTTTTATTTAACATTTAGATTTTGTGTATTGCTTCAGACGAAATACTTCTACTTCAAAATATGTGTGTATTTTATGAATAAGTCATGTAAGTAAAATAATTCTCTCTTTGTTGTAATATTAGTTAAACAGAATTATAATTGTGATAGAGGTATGTGCTTAGGAAAATATTTATCAGAATTGCTAGTTGTAATTTTAGGTTTATCATTGAATACCCTATGCTATAATTGATTGATATGTTCTTGTGCATTGATCACTTTAGGGAATAGAAAATTACACAGCACGGTTTTATTGCTAAAGTTCATGAGATTGCTTCATTAATTTTGTTCGAGTTATTGAAAGTAGTTACATTATAAGTTTTGCTTTCTGCAATCCCGTAAGTTTAACTGTCATAATGACTGTTACGTTTAAACTTTCCTGCGAGACGTATATTATACGCCTAAGTTACAACCAAAATCTATGAAAATGAATTTGAAACAAATATAATGTAAACGTTAAGCAAACGCAAGACGTTAGTGTATATTCACACTAAACTGACAAACAGATAATTCAAATTCACAAGTTGTTACGGTTTCCTAAGGTGGCTCTCTGTGTGGACATATTTTGGCGTTTAAAGACCTAGAATTGTGAAACCTGTAAACGAGAATCAGCACATGCATCCCTCTAGCCTCTAGGCGCAGGTCTCTGAACTGCAGTGCAGTATCCTCGCTGACAACTCGTCACTACGAGATCTCATCATTTTATGACGTTATATTGAATATTAAGAGGCTTGTGCACCTGATGCATGAACGGTGTTGAAGCGTGTCGCGCCTGTTCTTCTCTAGGTGAAAGATTTAAAAGTATTCAATATATTTATGTACGAATAGAACACACGGCTACAACTAGGCTTCTATCATTTTAAAAATGCAACATGCTTAACAGAAATATGTTTTTGGGGCCCCTCAAAATGGCTAACAACTGCTTTTTAGACTGCTGCAACTGGGAAAATACCACACGGATTAGTAAAACACAACTTTGGAAGCATGCGTTGGACTTTACTACCAAATTTTCATAAATAAAATGTTAGGGTCTTCGCTTAAGATCCCAGAGAATCGCGAATAGAACAAATGTTGTAACCGTCGAGTTTGGAAAACTGAACCTTATCGCTTCACTTTCTCCACGCATCAAACGTGGGGAATTTAATCTGGTGCATAGTCCTCTTAAGGACAATTGTATCCGCCTATACCTTGTAATCAATTGATTCCGCCCCAGTATTTTACACTAAAACTAACGGCAAAAACTTTAATTTTCACCATTTTCGAGAGAGAAAAAAAAAAGAGGGGGAAACTGTGGTTTGTAAGTGGTTGTAAATATGTGTTTATTTACACGCTTGTAACGTTCTTTGAATGTTACCCCTCAGTAGACATCACTCATGAGCGTCGAGAAGTTTGCAAATAATCTTGTAACGAACTAGGCTTTGCACTCCGCTCTACAGCATGGCTAGCAGGCCAACTTAAGGACACACTGCAGAGGGACTTTCATCACCGTGTTTATATTTTTATATTTGTACTAGATATGTTTCCTTTCCTTTTTAAAGACATTATTTATGACATAATTGTGGTCTTATGAAATTTTTTATGCAGCATAGTTTTGTAATAACCCCTCGTCAAAATCAAAATTTGCATTTTTCGTTTTTACGTACGAAAATAAAACCAACTGACCTATCAAACTGAAGTAAATTACGGTGAATAACGATGTTGTAGGCTACAAAAATTTCTATATTAAAGCACAAAATACAATGTTTTTGTTAAGTCCTTGAGTTATTTAATTTTCAATTAAAATTTTCGGGATTTTTTAAAATACAATTATTTTTGTTTTGTTTTGTTTTATACGAGAGACATTCTAGCCTAACATCGTTAATCAGTACTTCTTACTTATAACAATGATACGCCAATTTTGGCTCTGATAAGTCATTACTCAAAAACTATGTGATACATAAGACAATTTTAGATGATACAATTTTAATCACAATGTACGTCTAAAAGAAGTAAAATATCCGGTACAAATACAAAAATAAAAACTCCATAACGAAAACTGCTGTCTACAGTCCCCTTAACGCTGCGTCGACATAAAAGCTGAAGGGAAACACTAGTATATTATCGAAACTGCTTAACTACAAGACCTAAAATTTTGGACACAAGGACGGTACTATCCGTCATATCTGAAAAAAAAAAAAAAACTAAAGTGCTTTCTTTGGTTCCAGTTATATGAACCGAGGACACAGATATATGGCATATACTAGGCCATGGAGACAAGAGTATTATGCTTTTAACAGTTATCAGTTAACTATTATCACTACCGGAATACTGACAAGCAAGTTACCAGAACATGACATTTTCGACGTAGAAGTTTCTGTTGGGCCAGACCGAGCGAGATGGACTCGCATTCGGGAGGATCCAAGTTCGATATCCGGCTCCACGATTTCCCACGTTATTCCGCAGACAAATGCTGCAACAGTTCCGTAACAAAAGCCTCTCCGTTTTCCTGTCGCAGTAACAAGTTGCTAGTTTCTGCCTCTAATGACCTTGTTGTCGACGAGTCCAAACACCCGCAAGTAAATACTACAACTCAAGGCAAAGGGATGTTTCAACATTTAGGCTTATGAGGAGTCTTCGCCGGTGTCGAATTTCCACCTTTGACGCTTGGAAACAGCGTAGCGATAATTGAGCCAGTGACGAGAAGCATACTGCCTCTATTCGCAGCACGCCAAACTGTCGTGCAAGGTTTCTGTTATAGTATTTTTCCTACAGGATTTTAAGCGGTGACCACATTTTATATTTGAATACAATGAAGCAAAGACCAGTTCATGCCTCTCGCTTTGCACTTTACGAATAAATATTTCAGAGTTACAGAAGTCTAGTCTTTAAAAAAAAAAAGTTTTTAGCCATTTTGAGAGGCTTGTTTCTAACAAGCGCGAAAAAAAAAAATTAAAAATAAATAAACAAAAAGCATGGTTTGAAGTGTGAGTTATTGTCGTAGATAAAAATAATATGAATAAGTTAAGCGGTTTCGCGTAAATAGAATACACGTGACACTCTGCAACGCCGTCCATGCGCCAGTCGAGGACTCCTCTTAAGTTGTGGTATAGTCAGACCACTCACCTCCTTTACCTACCCGAGTTCGATTCCTGAAGATATCACCCCTGATCTTCATAAGTTGAAATGTGGCTGATGTTACTCCCATTGTCCTCGCTTTATTCATTCAACTGCTGCTTCATAGTCACCTCATTTTATTACCCCGCGTTATTAAGGCCTTGGTACTCGCCACCAACAGTTGATCAAATCTCTCCACTCTACTGTAAGCCGTTGCTTGTAACATAGTACTTTGTGTCGAGTGTGGCCTAACACCAGCTGTTAGGAGACAACAGGTTCCTGCAGTACAAACACAAGGCATCCTCTTTTACTGAATCTTGTACATGGTTTTCTGTAGTAGAACTTAACGAAGAACTATTTTCTTTTCATGGCTATCGTGCTTTATAATCGTGACTGTGGGCAGCTTGTTTCTTTCTGTTGAATTAAAACCTTCGTACAAAATGAATTGTATTTAACTCTTGTTTGCAGTTAATATTTCAGTGGGTGTTGTACTTACACGACTCAGGACCCAATGTACCTCAAAAATTATTTTGCTATCCTCGGACACACAATGCCCGATTATAGGACATTCTGGTAGAATTTCAAAGAAACATGAAATTTGAACTTTATATTTTGCCAAAATACTTTAGGTTCGCTGCAAGAAATAATGCAATTGTACATTAAAAGCCTAAGCATTCAAACTTTAAGCTGTGCATAAAATTACTCCACAATAAAACCCGCTCTTTGGCATCTGGTCGGAACAAACGTTGAATGACTGCAAGATTCCAAATGTACTAATATGAAACCAGTGAACTAGCTTGTGGGGCCTTCGATACAGCATCCTGCCTAGCTCGAAACCCAGGAGAGGACGGGCTGCCACTCTGACGTATCGAGTTACTGCCCATTATCTCTTTTCCTTTAGTTGCTTCTTGTATCATATCTCATAACCTGCAAGATTCCGTCGACATATCCAAAATATTTTAATATAAAACAATTTTATTTATAAACATTTTTCATTAATCAAATACATCGTCTGTGAGACTCGGAAGCGTATTGGTTTGTTCTCTGATATGTAAGCCAGTAGCTAAATAGAGACATTGTCCGTACGAGAGCAGTTACTGTGTTTCAGCTCCTGTTCATTTAATTAATAATAAATGTTATATCACACCACAATATTTCACAATACCTACCAAACCACCAGAACTTATTTGTTGACTGTGAAATCATGTTACGCAGCCATACGTATGTGAAGTGATACTTTATGGAGTGATCACAGTAATCAATACTTATTTCTGCCACCTCAATTGAAAACTACACACGAAGTATGAATATTAACAATACAGATTCAAGTAATACTTGTATTACCACTATGAATTCCATAAAATATGAATAATAATTTATTTTTAATAATTTTGTCTTGTATATTAATTTGTATAGTAAAAACTATAATTTTTATAATTCTAAATAGAAGTGATTACTTCTCTCCAGCTACTTATGCCATGATTCTATTCATAGAAGTCTTAAACATAAGTAGCGAAAAATAAGGGATATGTTATTCGTATACAAGTTACTTCCCTTTGATTTGAATGTTATCTGTAACTTTATGTTTCAGTACATTTTTAGTAATTTAAAAATAATACAGTACTAATACTGTGTCAGTAACTCACAGAATAATATTAAAGTGTGGGGCGTAAATTTTCATGTCGGAATTAGTTTTTCATACAGTCAGAGGACAATACTTTGTGACGTTAATGTGGTAAAATTCTTGAGCTTTTATGTTCTTAATAGGAATACATTTATATTTGTTACATTGCATTCATAATAACACTCTCAGATAGACTTGTGAATTTTCTCGCTGAATAAATGGTGGTAATGAATACTCTTGGGAACAAGCGTAAAAAGTAAACATTACGAAGAGCTGATTTAGAAATGTTTTTGATAGACGTAATGCTGAAATCATAACAGCGGGACAGACTGCGACAAAACTTCCCGTTATTGTGAATGCTAATTTTACCACCTTGTCACCAGAATTAAATGCATTTCTATGATAATAGTTCGTATTTGTTACACACTTCTTAAACAACAGCTATTGATGATCGCACATTGCTTTTTGTTTTTCTGTCAGTTCAAAAATTTATTTCCATTTCTGTTATAATTTCACAGATGAAAATATGCACTAAAAAGAGACACCCTCTGATTATTTTGCTTGTTGCAGCAGTGTTTTGCAACATGTAAGCGAATTTTTTTGATGCTGTAATGTCATTAGCTACATTGTGTTTTATTATATTTTTTAAATATTTTGATATTGTGTCAATGCAAATCCAGTTTAACTGAGTTAGTTGTATTTTATATAAGTCTGTACAGTTTCATTGATAAATGCAGTTAAATTTTTTACCAATTTTAATAATACCGGAAAAATGAAATTGTACAATTGTGTACAAATTACGTAGGCCTACCGTCAATCGTTAATAGCTCTGAACTTATTCTTCAAAACGAAAGAAAAAAAAATAATTAAGGCCTATCTGAGCTTAGTTATATTTTCACCAAATATTTGCGAGCTTTAACATTTACAATGTGTGATAGTAGTTAACTGAAGAATACTTCATTCAGCACAATTTAACACAGGGATAACGCATAGACGATGTTAAAGGAATGGTGTATCAGGAAATAGAGGTTGTAAACGAGAAAGTAGACAACATAAACGAAAAGGTGGAACAGCAAATAATTGATATAAGGAAGGAGTGGCAGAAGCGTCAGGAAAGTAGCCATCTTGTTACTGGAGAAGTCAAGGTAATTGCTGAATCAACCAGGCAGAAAATGGGCTGCAACATGTTGGTGTGTCTAGTGTGCCTGCATCGAACATTGGAAAAGGGATTTCTGTCAAGCCTGCTCCTTACGATGGCCAGACTCCATGGCGAGAGTACCAAAATCTGTTCGAAATTGTGGCAACCATAAATGGTTGGTCTGAGCAGCAACGTACCTACTATCTTGCTGCTGTGCTGAGGGGACCTGCCCTCAGTATATCCCAGTCGCTTCCAGAATAACAACATCTGGAATACTCGACATTAGTTACTGCACTGGAGCGTCGCTTCGGGGACAAGTACTTGAGACATGCCCACCATGCCCAACTAAGGAGCCGCACCCAGAGATCAGGGGAGCCACTGCAAGAATTGTGGCAGGATATTGTGCGACTCGCCCATTTGTCGCTCGAGGGGTGTCCAGAACAAGCACAAGACATAATAGCAGTCGGCTTCTTCGTCGACGCCATTGCCGATGTAGATGTACGCCAAGCAGTGCGTCTGGCCGCCCCAAGGACTATGCAGGATGCCCTGGCCAGAGCACTGGAGGTTGAATCTGCAAGAGGACCATCAACTCGGCGTGATGTGCGGGCGGTCGCAGTGGCAGGCGACGATAGAAATAACCGCTTCGAGAACACATTGAAGAGAATGGAAACCATGATACACAGAATCACATCGAATACACCCCGCCCTCGACAACAGGGACGACCAAGCTGTAGGGAATGTGGAGAGCCCGGACACCTGATAGCCCAGTGTCCACGATGGCTACAGAAAAACAGAAACCAAGAGCAGGATGAAGCTGCCCGATCTGGCCAGCCATCGGGAAACATGTAATCACCGGTCTTAAGGGGCGAAGGTCGGTGACTGAGGGAGATAAGGCCCCAGTATTTCTTCAAGTACGCTCAGTGAAACCAGATTTTAATGCAATCCTAGTGGACGGCAGTCTGGATAATGTTTCTTGCCATATGGTTGTAGACACTGGAGCAACCATTACTGTTGTCCGACCGGACATTTTGAGGCCTTATCCCCAGCAGTCACGGGGCCATAATTACAGGCAAAGCTTTTTGACGAAAGTGACAGGCGAGACCACACCAGTGAAGGGGAAGAAAAAAGTAAATCTGAAGTTGGGTGACTCTGCATTGAGCATGAAGTGTACATAGCCGACATCGAAGATGAATGTTTACTGGGCCTGGATGTGTTACGCAAGTTAGAGTGCTGTATAGATACTCGGTCGGGAGTACTAAAGGCTGGTAACCGAGAACTGGTAATGATGCCACGAAGCGAACTATCTTTGCCAACTAGCTGCCAAGTAATCTGTTATGAGACAACTGTTTTGCCAGCTTCCAGTGAGATTGTCATCCCCGCACAGTGTCGAGGCAATTTTGTGCGGCATGTAGCGCTGGTCGAACATATGAGAAAAGGAAGCAGCTTACCTGACGAGGTGCTGGTAGCAAGAACATTGGTTTCGCCGAGTTCTGGAAATTTACCTGTTCGAATGGTCAACTTGTCGAACAGGGCAATCCAGCTTGAAGAGGGGGCCATAATAGGTGTATGCAAACAAGTCTCCCAAATAACTACAACTGACAAAGAAGCCATCAAGTCAGACGACCGATAATGGGACTATGCCAGAACCACTCAAGGAATTACTGACTAGAACTGGAGAAAACCTGAACTGGAGACAAGAAAAGGCTGTTGCAGAACTTCTGAAGCAAAACAAGAAAACATTCTCATGTGGGCCACTTGACCTTGGCAGAACATCTGCTGCACAACACCACATTGATACAGGAGAAGCTAGGCCAATCAAGCAACCCCCTAGGCAACTGCCCCTGGGTACACAAGAAACTGTGGATGGCATCTTGAAGGAAATGAAAGACTTGGATGTGATCGAGCCGTCGGTCAGCCCTTGGTCGTCACCTGTTGTGCTAGTTAAGAAAAAAGATGGCTCCACAAGATTTTGCGTGGATTACCGCCGGCTGAATGATGTGACCAAGAAGGATTACTACCCCCTCCCCCAGATTGATGACACAATGTACAGCTTGACAGGGTCACAATGGTTCTCTACACTTGAAATGAAGAGTGGCTACTGGCAATGTGAGGTGGCACAAGAGGACAGAGAGAAGACAGCCTTCTCTGTGCAAGGGAAAGGAACTTGGCAGTTTAAAGTCTAGCCGTTTGGGCTATGCAATGCCCCTGCTACCTTCGAACGACTAATGGAAAAGATCCTACCTCTAGATATTTGCCAAGTTTACTTAGATGACATCTTGGTCACAGGTAAAACATTTGAAGAACACCTTACCAGACTAGATTCCGTGTTCCAGAAAGTGGCTGCTGCAAATTTGAAGCTGGTTCCCAAGAAGTGCCACCTGTTCCAAAAGAAAGTTAGTTTCCTAGGGCATGTGATATCAGCCGATGGAATCCAGACTGACCTAGAAAAAACCAGGGCAATAAAAGACTGGCCATAACCAACAGACAGGACACAGGTGAGAAGCTTTCTAGGACTCTGCGCTTATTATCGGCGGTTTGTACATGGATTTGCTACGATTGCTAAACCACTACATGAGCTTACTGAAGCCAAAAGGAAATTTCTGTGGACCCCTGAATGCGAAGCCTCTTTCAGAAGATTAAAAGAAGTTTTTTGTCCCCTCCAGTTTTGGGCTTCCCCGATAATGAAGGCGAGTTTATATTGGACACAGATGCGAATGATGTAAGCATCGGTGCTGTGCTATCACAGGTTCAAGATGGAGTAGAGAAGCCTTTAGAATATTTCAGCAAAGTGCTGCAGAAACCAGAGAGAAACTATTGTGTGACTCGTAGGGAGCTATTGGCAATGGTGAAGTCCATATCACATTTCCACCACTACTTATATGGCAGACACTTTACTCTGCGAACAGATCATGCTGCTCTACGCTGGCTACTGAACTTCAAGAATCCCGAAGGACAAATAGCTCGATGGATACAACACCTTCAAGAATACAACTTTGATATACAACACCGTGCTGGTCGCTCCCACAATAATGCAGATGCATTATCTCGCAGACCTTGTGACCCCAACTGTCGCCATTGTGAACGGCAAGAGGAGAA
>PNEQ01039767.1:0-11730 GCA_003012365.1 Medauroidea extradentata | reverse complement strand
AAATTTTCATCCCTTAATATCAAATGGTTCCCGTCAAATTCAATAAAAACCATACTTGCAACCCCATCTTCACAGGGGTTTCCTGCCCTTAGGAGTGGTTTCCAGGCATTCGTTGCCAGACATTTTCTAACTGTTATTTTGCAAGGAACATCCTGTCACAGTTTGTCGCAGAGCTGATGACTCACCCTGTATATAAATATATATATATATATATATATATATATATATATATATATATATATATATATATATATATATATATATATATATATATATATATATATACACGTATATATGCATTTTCTACTGCTCTAATAAGGGCAGAGAAAAATTTCATAAAGTTAAAATACATATATAATTAGTAGCTATAAAATAGTTTTATAAAAATACTCAGTATTTGTAATATATAACCTAGTGTATAGTCATGTTTTTAGTCGCAAGAAATAATTAATATATTTATATATTTGCGGTGGTTTTGCGGTTTGATGCATAGTCTTTTTCTTAATTCGATGTGCGTGTATATTATGCATTGCTTTTTATTGCTAGTATAATTATGTACGTTTATGTATAATGTTATTCTTGAGTATCGCGGCATTTATCAAAACTAAATAAAGTGGTATAGCAGAAAACGCCGGAAGCCTTTAACGTATCGTAAATAAAGTCACTTAATAGTAATAATTGTAAACTAAAACATTTTATATGTATATACATGATTTAGTTTAAATGGCAGCTACTTGAATATATATTTTGAAGGTTCCCCAAGTATTAAGTGCCTTTAAATAACCTTAACATTGCTCACAACCACACAAGTAAATAGATACACAACTAAATGAAATCCAAAGTTTTTTTCAAAAAATAGTAATAACACTCATAAATATGAAAGTTTATGAGAAATAAAACTAGAATTTAATTTAAGGGGCACCTAACGTTTCACTAACACAGATGTGTAAAGGGTTGACATTTGAAAACACCTCTGATATAAAATTTCTGATAGCCATAAGTAGGAAGGAAGTTTCAAGAGAAACCTGTAAATAAGTATTGTGTTAAAAATTTCCAAACAAGCCTTATTAACAAAATGTTGAACCAATTTTCAATAAAATTATTTCCATTTTACTACGTTAATTCGATTTTGGACGCTGACAAGAATAATGCAAAAAGTTTATTAAATGCTAAGGGCTTCACCATACAAGCACCGATATTCCTATTAGTGTCACCAATCCACCATTCACGGTTACAAACAGATATAGCGTAATTTATCTAAAAATGTTGGTATTCAAAAGTTCTCAACAACCCCGAACACGCTATGCGATCACCTCTTGAAACGTAATGGACACCATTAGTTGTGACGTCACACGAGAGCACTGGTTCCAAACAGATGTTTGTTTTGAAAGTTTAACACTGAAAACTCCATTTGGCATCCCGACGTATTTTTGTAATTACGTTAAAAAATACAAATACACTCGTTTAGACCTAAAAAATGCCAAACATGAGTGCGGCAGGACTTCTCTCGTAAACTGATATTGTCGGAGACGAAAGAATTTCATACACATAGCGGGAAAATACATTTGTGCTGAGTCTTGCGACTTGTATAGCATGCATCGCATTTTTTAAGGGGCGGAGATTGTTACAACTTAGGACGTTTTAATGTGCAAAAATAATATTAAAACTGTGTTCGCATATATGTGTAGGATTGGTCAAACTAACTATTTTCATATTAGGCGAAGTTAGGCAGAGGCCGTTAAAATATAAGCCTATACAAATGCTGCTGGTGACGAACATTAAGGGTGGCTTATTTAATGTAATATCTCAGTCGTGTGAGTTTGCTAGCTGGGTTCAAATGTGTGCTAAAAAAAAGGTTAGATATATTTCTGGCCTAGTGTGTTTATTGCCCATGTGGATGATTTTTAGTGTCCTAGCTCTACAATTTTAGTGCATCTGCCCTAAAATTTTCAGAGACTGCCCTACAATATTCAGTGTATCTGCCCTACAAATAGTACTTCTGCCCTAAACTAAATAATTCCTCCTTCACTGCTCCATGATTTTTATATCCCTGTCCCACAGTTTTAAGTGCACCTAACACTGCCACATGATTTTTTGTGTCACTCCCACACATTTATTTAATGCAACTTCCCTACAATATTTTGTGACTATCCTAAAAGTTCCTGTACCTCTGCCATGACGCTGCCCCTGCATTTTTAAGTTGTCCTACCGTGCAATCTTGTTTCTGTACATTTATCCAACTGTACCCTACATTTTTCTGTACCCTTATCCAACAACTGTATCCTATCCTACCATTTTCTGTACATCTGCTCCATGATATTTAATATCCTTGCTTAACATATCCAGTGCACCTACCATAGAATTTTGTTTACTTCTGCCCTATAATTTTAAATATTTCTTCCTCACATTTCCTGTGCCCCTACTGTACAATTTTGTGCTTAAGCACAAAACTTTTCTGTGCGGTACCACTCCCTCGTGATTATTTTTAATGTCTGAAGAAGGTAAGGGAGGTTGGTGAAGGGATCCCAACATTGACAAGTATGAATAGAGAAACTACGACAAATGACAGAGAGAAAGCTGATATGCTGCTGGCTCAGTACTGGTCAGTAATTGAAACAATGTAGTACTGGAATAGTGAGACAAATAGACAAAATGAAATGGAAATGGATTGGGGACTTCCTCCAAGGACGGTGGCAGAGCGTGAAAGGAGGGATGTAATTGACAGCAGACAGCGATGTGACATCAGGGATGCCACAGGGAAGTTTGCTCTGTCAGATATTGTTCACCATTATGGCAAATTGTATGGTTATTGGGATTAGTGGCAAAATAAGATTGTTTGCAGATTACTGTATTTTATACTTAGTGAAGGGCAGTGGGGTCAACTTGCAGGCAGACATTGACAGGTTGTGTTTCTGAACTGCGGAAAACAAGATGAAGATCAATGTTTGTAAGACTAAGTTAGTCAGGTTTACTAGGAAGAGAGTGATAAGCAGAGTCATTTACAGATGGGACGGGCAAGAGATAAAATAAGCCACACAATATAAGTATCTAGGGGTTGTGCTGCAAAGTGACCTTAGGTGGACAAAACGGGTAGCGAGGGTGGTTACGAAGGAGAGAAGAGCTTTAGATTTGCTTGGAAGGGTACTGAATGAGGCTATAGCTCTGAGATGAGGATGGGGAGGGTTACATTGCCACCTAACTATGGGTGGGTATAGAGGGAGAAGAAGAAATAGCCAGAAGATTGAGAGGGTGTGAAGGAGAATAGAGCGGGGTAGGCAGTCTATGTGTGTGTGAGGTTAGCGAAGGAGTGGAATGTTTTGAGGATGACTTGACTTTTTTTATTTATTTATTTCTTATCTTCCAGTTTACACCCCTACAAATGGATAGGAGTTGGTGATGGTTTAGGGGGTTGGTACGTTCAGGGATGTTGTGAAGACGGTTTTCTACAGGTGGGAAAGTGTGATATCACCATCGTGCCGCAGCACATTTGTGAGCATTTATTTATTTATTTTGTCTCTGCTACACATTTTTAATTGTGCTACCGTACAAATGTATGTATCCCTACTCTACAATTTTCTAAACTTCTGCTCCATGATTATTTTTAATGTCCTTGCCTCACATTTTTAATAGTACTACCCCTACAATTTACTGTTCCCTGCCCTACAGTTTACTGTACTTCTACCACATTATTTTTAATGTCACTGCCTCACATTTATAGTACTCCTACCCTACAATTTTCACTGCCTCTGCCCGTTAATTGCCAATGTTCCTGCATTACAATTTTCTGTACTCCTGCCCAAAATTTTTTTGTTCCCTACCCCACAATTTCTCGAACCTCGATTGCCATGCGTAAGGTAATATTTTCTTAAAATTAAGTCGTAACTATAAAATACCCTTTTGGGGAAAAGGTTAAGCAACATATTAAACTAGGCCTACCGTAAAAATTGTAAAATTGCTCATATTCTTATCCTATATCTTATGCAGCATTCTGTACCTTTAATTATTGTCTTTCTGCACTTGTTATGTAGTGCTGACGTTTTCGTACTTAGTATTCTGCACACCTTGTAAGGTAACTTGAAACCTTGACTAGTAACGACTATGTCAATCATCACAAGCCAATGTAAGAATTTGACCTTCTACGATTTCGGACTAGTTCCCATATTATTATTGTTATAAGATTTCTTCGTAAATTGCATGGGAAAGGCACCTAAAGCGCTAAAAAAAACTTTTGAATGAAATTGTAACACAGCACGCAAATGACAAAACCTAATGATGGATTTATTGAAAGAATGACCACGAATAATATAAATGTAGTTTCGATTAGTTATCAGATGCTCAGTTTATTATTTTTGCACTGCACTTCATTGAACTGCAAGTAAATTCTTCTATTCAAACGAAAAAAACATGCATGTTTACTTTTAGGTTAAGTAACCTCGCCACTATTTACACATACATAACTTAAGAGTACGCTGTAAAATAATCTGTTAAACTTTGTTCGTAAATTCTTTGATGTAAATTAATTCTGAAAACGATAGAATTCGCCTACTTTCTCTAATACTCGAATTTTACCAACAAGAGCAAAAAATATATCATTGTTTAGCATAGGCCCAGAGGATTTTCCAATCGTGCTTCGTGGTGTGAAGCTTGGTATTCAGCGTCCTACTCTTTCACTTAATGGACACTATGACGCTGGTTCCAAACAAACCCTCTGGGCCAATCAAGTAGTATGACTTTGACTGAGAGAGCCTTTGAGCAGTTGTTCTCTATTTGAGTACATAAGACATTCTTGGATGTTACCCTACTGGTTAGTGAACCCGCGATCTATCCTACCTTTACGCGTTATTGACTTACATAATTTTTTCTTGATGTCGATTGTTAATTAAACTTATTAGACTTATGAATAATAATAATGCTATATAGTAAAAACTACTTGCAAGAAGTTTATGAGGTTATTTTCATGTATCTGCTTCCGTTTTAATTTTTAAAAAAAATCGTAAAACCAGCATAATTAAGCCTTAAAGCCAGAGGCATACCTTATAGGAGCTTCAAACGCGTTGTCGCTTGTTCGTAACTACGTATTTTGTACGAAACTTTTCCACATGTGCCCATTGTGCCAACAGCACTCAGGAAGACAACCGAATGTCATATTTAAGAAGACACCATGCTAATTAAAAACCACATTTTTTAAGTCCTCCTCCATAGCTAAAAACGCTATTTTTTACTGCTGTATTTCAAAACGTACTAACCGGA
Organism: Medauroidea extradentata; assembly: GCA_003012365.1. Taxonomy (NCBI): domain Eukaryota; kingdom Metazoa; phylum Arthropoda; class Insecta; order Phasmatodea; family Phasmatidae; genus Medauroidea; species Medauroidea extradentata. The sequence goes on along the minus strand of PNEQ01039767.1, from coordinate 6,480 downwards.
TGTAAATGAGATAGAAACGTGCATTTCTACAGACGTTCCACTAGTAATATTGCATGGCCACCGCTCAAGGGCACAGTCTACTGCAATTTTCACCACCGTGTTTTTATTTTTATATTTGTACCAGATATATCTTTTTATTTTAGACACAAAATGTGAATAAATTTTGCTCTTATAACATTTTTTTATCTCACAAAATTTTTTCGTAATGGTTCGTTAAAGCCAAAATTTGCAGGTGTTTGTTTTAAGGGCGACACTAAAACCAACTCACTTAACAAACTGAAAAAAATTCTTAGGGAATAGTTTTGTTTCAGGCTACAAGTTAAGCTATGTTAAACCACAATATAAAATATTTCGGTATTTTTAAAATAACTTTATTGGTTTTTTTTATAAATTGTTATTTTTAATTTCGGCATTTTTATTTAATTACAATAAGTTTTCGTTATTTGGTTTTATTTACGTCAAATTATAGCCGGCGAAGTCTTTATACATTGTGAATTTGTTCTGTTTTGGTATGTAAGTGGGTTTTAGTGTAGTCCTTAAAATGGAAACATGCAAATTTTGACTTTAACAAGCCATTACACGAAAAATGTGAGAGATAAAATAATTTCAGAAGAGCAAATGTTGGTCACATTTTGTGTCTAAAATAAGTAATAAAGTATCTGCTACAAATAAAAAATAAAAACATGGTAATGAAAATTGCTCTAGACTGTGCCCTTAAGAGTGCATGGTAGATAAATAAATTCTGAAATCATCAATTCATTTCTACGCTTTTTTCGAAGCCAATATGGATTAAATAGTCAATAACAATCCTAGATAATGATTTTTGCCAACTTTACGAGTAAATATTAATCCAGAATTACTGATTGGTTACACGTGATCTCTTGCGCCGCAGTTAAATGCACGATGTTCCGGCGTCAGCGATTGTGCCTCAGAAGTTCGTAACACTGGAAACCATTTTGTTTAAAACGTTGTCTAAGACTATTGTCTAGGATTGCTATTGTTTACTTTTCGCAAATTGGCTTCAAGAAACCCACAGTTATACATTAATGCTTTTAGCGTTGAATTATGTACCACGTCCTTTTAAAGTCCCACAGGAAAAATGTATCAACGAGAATCTTACATGCTAGTTCAGCTCTTGGCTCGTTGTGACGATTCGGCATTTGATGCGCTACTTGAGCCTCTACGTGCAGGTAGGTGGCGCTCGTTATAAGACAGTGATAATATATTTGTGCATAAGGTGAATTTGCAAGACCATGTCGTTGTACAGAGTGAAAAGGCAGCTAGAAGAGCATGGCCCCAGAGGTACTCGAGGAAATAGCTGACCACAAAGGATGTCCGCTGTGGCTGTGTGCACAACTTCCAACGTCAAAAAAGCACAGCTTGCTTTGTCCTGTCACACAAACATACCAAGTCTAATTCTAAACGTACAGTCAACTTCCTGTTCGATAGCTTTCAATTTTGGTATTGTCTCGAAAAATGTGTCATGTTTATTGTCTCTAGAAATGTTTTACGTTAGGAGGGATGTACGATGCTCAATTCAAATGTATTAATTTTTTTAAGCAAGTGTATTTGAGCCAGTTATAAAAATTTTAGCTATTTTAAAGCACAGATAAAACTATAGTTTATTTAAGGCGGTTATTAATTGAAAGTTTGTATCAGTCCACCCTGTAGGAACGTCCGGAAAGTAATATTTATTATTTATTTGGCACGGTTTCAGATGTGGTAGACCTAGAATACAATTGCTTGTGATGTTAGGAATTTTATCAGTGCATATGTATGATATGGTGAAGTTGAGTATACATAAATGAAACTGAAGCGAGAATTATTATGAAAACTACAACGGTTCAAAATTGTAGTTACTATTTCCCACTTAACCGAACAAGTAAAAAAAAATCAAAAGATTGAGTACACATTTTATCAGATTTAATGGGCTAACAAGTCATCATACTTTTATTTTTATTTTTATCTGTGAAAAGTTAACGTACATTGTTACGTCAATGCGAGTGAAAATTAATTTTTAAAACTGCTTACGTGAGGTGATCAACGCGAATATCTAGAGGTTGGCGCAAAATTATAATGGTTTACGTACTCCGATAATAAATAACTGTTGTTCCCACTAGGTTGAAGATTCGATAAGATACGACGAGAGTAAAGCCTTTTAAAAAAATTGAGGGTTACATTTTTGCAACGAAAAAAAATACATTTGCAATGGCAGTTGTAAGGATAACCTTAATAATTCTGAGCTAATATCGCTGCAAAGTAGACCGGTATTTTTTACGTGTGAGAATCGGGCTGAACAGTACCATTGGTCGAAGAGTTGTCTTGGGGATTTACCGTTTTTCACGTGTCTTCATTTCAGCTCTGACCCCTCGTATACTCTCATCGGCTGCCAATTCCTTGCTATTTAAAGTCATCCGAACTTCTTCACTTTGCTTTACTTAGTTATTTAGTAGCCCCATAAACGATACCTGTTAAAACATCTTTGCAGTACGAAGGATTTAAAGTGCATAGTTTCCTACCATAAATTTATTTACTTTAGTTGTGTATTAGCTGTTATGAGTAGTGAGCTACTATGCCATTTTTTTTCTTTAAAATACACTATTAAGACGCGAATTGATGCGTATAAAATATCGTAGAACTTCCTGTAGAACGAGTTAAAGAAATTTGCCACAAAAATATTGTTACATATTTAACTAAAAATATCCAATTGTCTACAAATGTTCCATTAACAATTTCGCCCAACAAAATTGTCTGTCTGAAAGTATTAGAATTAAGACTCATAACAGTCAAATTTAACTTATTTTGGATAATAGCAAAAGGAATACTTTACTCGCATGCATAAGTAAGATAACATAAGTTAAATATGCATAACACGAGGTACTTAGGCTCAAGTAGAGTGCATGGCTGCCTATAGTGCACTGTACCGTACGCCAATCTAACAGCAAATAAGTACAGACAATATAAAAATTAAATTAATAGCAAAATTCAACAATGCATAAAACATAAAAATTAATAATTTGTAATAAATGCGTGTTGCTATAACTCATATTTATAACGTTTAATTATTCTATTTTGAAAGCTTTTATGTTTGTCAAAATAAAAACGAATTCCGTTTTAGATGCTTAGAAACTAAATATTAGAAAAAAAATATCTCATCATTCTACTCCGTCGTTTCAAAAATATTTCCGAAAAGCGAACGACCTCGGGTCATAAAATTTAAGGATTTTAAAACTCTTTTCAAATGGCTTTCGGTAATACGTGCGTCTCGTTTACAACACACCATTTTAGTCCATAAATTACTGGTCTATAGTCTTATGTTATTTTCTTTATTAAACGCGTCTAGAGTTTTTATATCCTTTTAGAGAGTTGTTTCTTTGTCTACAATTCCTTTTACTTGGGACTAGCTTATATAATTAGCAAGCGACTGCACATTTATTTTGTTAAACATAATGAGAAATGCATAATGTAGCAATGAAAATAGTCGTGTATATAAATCAGCACATGAAGTTTTTTTTTTTTTTTGACGATCGTATTCCATTCTGTGTATTGTTTGTTCCACCACTTTAACTGCTTCTTAATGGTTTACTCGTTTTGATATTTCATAGTCAGTTGTTCCTTGTTGAAAGAACTCTTTAACATTAGCATTAATATATTATTAGAGCCTTTAATTGCTATCGTAATCTGTTTCGTTACATTCGTTCACCCGTAAAATTTAAATTTTACAATTCGGAAATCAAGCACGTTACGAAATTGATAAACCAGTGTAGGTGTTTAGAACACTTCCTGAATTTTAATGTTACACTTATGCTATTCCACATTAACGCAGTTAGTTCAAGATTGTAAGCAGCACAATATAAGCAAAAATTTTAATAGTAAATTGTCTCTCCTTGTGTTGGCAAAATTGCAGATTCGTCAAGTTTGTGTAATGAGATTGCAGGACACATTGCCGAAAAATTAGTAAATTCCATCAACTGGATACATTTTTTAAAATTATATATCGCGTAATATTTTTCAGGTAGGACTATAATTGCATTGTAGAGCAGTATTTGCCACATCATACACATTATTCTTAGTTAGAACAATAGTTGCTTGTTTTGATATACAAGGATATTGGTACAAATGCACGAACAACTCTCATTATTAATAAAACACTCCATTATTCAAACGTCTAAATGACGTGCAATATTGCACATCAGTTCTAATTTACAAATCTCTGTGTTCCAAATACCCAGATTAAAATGGCTGTATAACTAGAAATAAGTTTGTACGCTTAAAATACAAAATGGTTACATTGTATACAGTTTTTTTGAGAGTGGTATAACATACTAAAGTGAAAAGTAATGATGAACGTTATTAATGGTGAGTCTTATTAACAAATACTTTACTTAATCCGTACAGTATCATTTACTCAAACTTACTCACTGTCATATTAATATGCTCGGTGCTTTAACAAATATAATTTAATATTCTGTTTAAAAATTTAAATTCAAAGTATTATTAAACAGATGATGTAAAATTAGGCTGCAAGTTGTGATAACGGTAATAACTTAATAATCTATGCTCATGTACTAGTTTATTCACTTACGAATCTAGATATTTTAACCAATAATCCCTTTTCTTTCTTTGTATACGACATTTAAATTAACCGTTCAAAATGTACGTTATCATCATTTTCAATGAATACTGTATAAATCATCTATCGTGAAATAAAAAACTATACTTAAAATTTATATACACATACACACACACACACACACTTCGCGTAGTGGTGAACAAAATGGTTATAGGGGCAGAACGGGATATAGCAAAAGTTTTAATGATTTTCACGATGTCACACGCACGAGTTAAAAACAGGCATAAATATCGCAAGTATGTGTCTCAGGATTGTCATACACTGAGTTCTTTATTCTTGGTTAAGCAACGTTAGCTTTACAGCGGGTTGCTTGCCCACAAAATACAGTATTTACTCATTCTTAAGTCAGAATAATTGTGCATCCATTTGAAAGTAATAAAATGTAAATATATTTTCACACGCATTCAGAAACTAAGTTTTGCCGTATTATCCACGTTTAAACAGCTTGGAGCTGTTTACATTACTTGTCAGTCTCGGTTACCAGACAGTTAAATTTACTACAACTAACAATTAGAGCTCCACAAAACTAACGTGCTTTTAATATCAGAAATACCGAGGACACTATAATAATGCGCAGATAATTAAATTAAACAACATAATTATTTTAGTCCTGTAGTATTTAAGTTTGCTTTTAACCCTCTGAAAACAGTAACCCTCAGGTACAACCTTTAAGTGAAACATTCAACAACGGTGTTTTCAACGTGGTCTGCAATAGTCTTATGATTTCTGAACAAAGGTGGTTTTTCGTTTGATCTGATTTCATTTAATTATAACATAACGAGTTTTTTATGTTAATGCAAAGTAATAGCTTAAGATAATTTATTTAGTAATATACTATTATCGTTTGTAGTGATCTGTTAAAGACAGTATTCCAGTTTGCAATGTTTTTTTTTAAGTGGGATGGTTGGTCGTATTTTGGGTAAATTTATGGAACTTTCAAATTGCCAAATAGAATAAAAATATTGCAATAATTTTACAAAGCCGTTAATATATGTCGTTACTGTTGCTATAGATCTAACTGCAGTTAGGAAATTCTTATTACTTTCTTAATTACTATTATATCTGTAACAACAGTAACGAAAAAACTAAGATTTGTGATGTCTAAAATTCTATCAATGTGTCTTATATTCTGCATAGTTAGGCTAATGTTCCACAAATTTGCCCAGCAGAAAAATTATGACACAAACCACAAAAATTCAAGACGGCTACTGTCTCTCACTCTTAAAGAAATCCCTTTTGACAGCCATCAAATGTTTTCCTGAAAGTCAATTAGTAAATGCCTGCCCCTTGTTAGTATAAGCAAAGATATTCAAGTAATAAATAAACTGTGTATAAAGTTTAACTGAAAATTTAATGTATGAGTATGAAATATATATTACTTTCTTTTTGACATGATGATTATTTTTGCCGTGCGCAAACAATTTGTGTTATTTATTTCATTAGTTAACTAACAAAGAGTCATGTCAGTCTGAGCTTCACTTATGTAATTGTGTACCTCTCACTTCATATATATATATATATATATATATATATATATATATATATATATATATATATATATATACATAGTGAGAGAGACACAAAAGAAAGAGAGAGAAGTTGGGCATTGTCTTCATTGTCTTCCCGTCTACAGTTGACAATACAAATTTAACGCACGCGTCCTGTCGCTAGCGTGGCGTGGCGTCGAACATCGAGCGCACTTCAAGCAGATAACGGCAGAGGAAACCACAAACCGCAAGTGTGCGCGAATGCGTTGGCCACCGGAAAACACACCATGGTTATAAGGTGACCAGCCTTCCCAGTTCTTGTCATTCTTCTCTGGGCAAGGCACAGGGCTCTCTGACTGA
>PNEQ01039757.1:21541-46399 GCA_003012365.1 Medauroidea extradentata | reverse complement strand
AGAGTTGTTATTCATTAGACTGTGCCAATGAGTACATGGATAACTTTGACACAACACGTCTGTGATTTGCGGTATTAACCTCCACACGTTGTATGTTAAGGCATCCAATCACTGACCACAAAACAGAGATGCAGGTGCGCACGTGAGGCTCTGAAGCAAAGTGTTGCAAAAATCTTTTCGCGAAAACTACCGGGCCCTATATAAGTAGAGACCGGAAATATTCGCGGGTTCACTGGCCTGTAAGCTAGCCTGCAAGAATATGTGTGTATTCAAGCACACATTATCTGCTCACTGGTTGCTCTGTGACGCAGTGATATGGGCCTGCATTTAGTTGCTCCTGTACTATTGCCTAAGACACCTCAGCAAGTGTCAAATAAGTCACGGGCCAATTGCGAAAGTGGCACGAACTTACAGTTGCTAGAATTCTAGCTTGGCGCTAAAAGAAAACGCGAATTTTTCAGGTCTCTATAAATAAGGAAATAAATCATTGTGAACACACGTGGTACCCTCTTGTACGCTAAGAAGCCAATGAATACTTGAATGTGGCCGGTGCATGTATGGGACTGAGAAGTCTAAGCTGCTACCAGATGAATACGCGAAATAATCGTGCCTCTAGCTATAATATATTCTGCCAGTAACCATGAAGCAGAGCTACGCATGTGCACATAAGGCATTGAAACAAACTGTTGCATAATTCTTTTCGTGAAAAATCGTGGGCTCCAATTACAGGTTGTGGAGTGTATCTGCCCCTAACTGTCAAATGGTTCCACACCCAACGTAAGGGGGATTGATCCCTGTCAGATCGGTTTTACGGTTGTTCTTATAAATCAGGGAATAGACACATTGTTTTACTTTTTTCACGCTGACAAGGCATAGTTTATTGTTTCATTCACTTTTTGGAATCCATATGGCATTGTTTATGTTAATGTTGCAGCCTCTGTAGTCGCTCCCGTAAATAAAGCAATTATTTCCCTTTTCAGCTGTTTCCCGTTGCAAAATATTGAAAATATTATGGTTCCAGCAATTACAGAAAATAGATTAAGTTTGTATCTATGCCTTGTCGTGACAAACATTTTGATACATCGACTGGAACAAAAGTTATCGAGAAGAAACAGATAAATCCAAGGTGGTAGGGATCAATACCCCTTAAGAGTTCTGTATAGTCACTGATAAGCACCACTTGTCGTAGAACACTTCACACTTCACATTCTGACAACAGGAGAAAAACTTACGCTGCTATTTGGAGGTTTAAGTGTGCTACTCCACCTCAGTAAATTTCAACCGTAAATCTCCAAATATTTAGGTACTGATCGCGTGACTAACTTAGGTGCCTAAATAGCGGTTCCAGAAACGACTTGTATTGAATACATCGCATAACTGCATGCCGGTACTTGAGGCTAACATTCCTCACGCCTGAACCAATAAAACCAGATTATAATATAGGAGCGCAGACGCGGCGTTTCTTTACTGCAGCTCGTAACACGTTACGTGCTTTAATGACCAGCTGTACGGTTAATGTCGCTGTGGAATGCCTTAGCAGCTGTCGCTACGACACATCTGGTACGGGACTGCCAACACACTGCGATGACATTCCTCAGTAACATGATCCACCCAGCTGTATACAGGCGAGAGTACAACGCTTCAGCATCAATGTCAGTTTTGGTACAGCGACCGGAACTGCGGTCTACTGTCCGAGCTCACGGCAAAGTGCTGTAGCGCGCCATGCCTGTTATTTCTATACGTGAAACTGTTAAACTTATTACCAATATGTTTGTCTACCAAAATAAAACACACTTAAAACTATTCTTCTACAATTTTTCAAATTCAGCAGAATTCAGTCAGCAACCTGACTTCAAGGCCCCTCAGAATGAAGAGGAAAAAAAAAAAAACTAACTAAATTTCACTGCTGCAGCTCCTAAAATACCACGTAGATCATTCGTAAGACACAAATTAGAAGTTTAATTTATCTTTAGCTACACATTATTCACAAATAAAATCTAAGGTTCGTTGATGTAAGTACCAAAGAAAAAATAAATACCTCGCGGCAGTTTAGCGTACCCTCTGTGCCCCCTCCCCCCTTCCCTATGACAATAAAAACACTACAAATATGTACTTCTCAAAAGCAAAGTAACATTAATAAAAGAGAAAATAAGTTAAGTATCGTCGATTTAGAATAATTTAAGGAATGTACACAAGAAAGAGTTATCAAGTATTTATGTATTGGTAGTTCCAGAAGTCAATCGGACATGATCCATAATCAGTTAGGAATTGTATTGAAGGTTTGGTAAAAAAAAAGGTCATAAGCTTATTGAAGATTAATTCTTCTGCAGGTTGGAAAGATCAATGGTAAAAAATTACTACAGGAAAAACGTTCTACCGCTTGAGCGCTGGTATTGGTGAGATGTGTAAAATGACCAATTAGAGCTTTAATTTTTAAGTTACATGAAGCATATAGTTGTTAAACCATAATTGTTTTTTTTTTTCACTTTAATACTAAATGACTTCTCTTTGCCAAGCCTAGTTAAATTTACCCTTACCGATATCAGAGTAACTAGCAGCAGAAATTGTCCCTTGCCATCTCGTCCATAAGACATTCGATGTACCTAAATATTGGAGTCGGACACTGCCAAAATTCACGTTTATTAAAATGTTGACAATTCTACAATAGTTTCTTGAGAAAACATATTTTATGTAGCACAACATTAAGAGGAAACATCCATTTAGTCATGATAACATTTTCTTCTTTGCTCTTTTAATTTATTCCAAGTTCATTAATACAATGTTTAACTTGTCACTTGTCAGAGTAATCAACTTGATAGGCTGTTTCAAGTTAATTATCAGAATGCTTTCGTTATTAGTATTGAGGAAAATGATATTATATACTATTTTCTAATTATGTCTCATGGCACGACAATAAAAACACAAGCTACACTTCACACCACTTATACTAAAACAATCTTTTTTCATTTTACAAAATAATAAAATATTCACATGAATATGAATATTTAAAAAATATTATATCGATATATCGAAATTTTAATACTATTCAATTCCGCCGATAGTATCGAGCCAAAATATCGAATAGTCCGGATATATATTTACATCCCTACTTCACTTGGAAGTGAATTGCGTCATTCAGTTTGTTTGTCAGTTGTGTAATGAATATGGGTTTCTGATAAACACATTCAAAAGTACTAGAAGTGACTGTTTATGAATATCACTGGTAAATTATGTGATGTCATTATAAGTTGTTTTGTTTTATGATTGCCAGCCTGAGTATCTGGAAATAGAAACCGCATTTTTTTTTCCTGTTTCACACATTAAGAAAATTCGTTATTTATTGTTTCTTTTTTGCGTGCGTCGTCGTCGTTCATTGCGGTATGCTGAACGGAACTTGAATTCTTGAGTTGCGTGTGTCGTGTGTGTTTTTAGTGGCGGTTTTAATTTAAAAGTTAGAGTATAGTGTGCATAATTTTTACGAGATTCGTAAAGGCCCGTTCACAATCGACATGAAAAAAATAACATAACTTACACAGCATAACATGCGAAACTGTCCGTACACAATCACCACGAAATTGACCAATCAGAAAATAATCAACAAGAAAAGAACTAATTTGTTATTGGACGAAAATTTTCGAGCCAATATCACTTATAACGTTTTACATTCTTATTGGCCGGCATGAAACACTTGGCGTAGGAAACTCAGCGATGACCACCTTTAACGCCATGCCAAGCAAGTTACGCCCCGTAAGTCATGCCAAGTATTCATTGTGAACGCAACCATTCGTATCACAGATATTCACTTTCTTATGCTATGTTTTTTACTTGCGTCATGTCGATAGGAACGGGCCTTAACGGTAACAGCGCCGTTTGAGTAGACGCAGAGAAACCAGTGTTATAATACGTTTACTCGCAGGTATTTATAACTACGATTACTACTGAATATAGCATATATTCAGCACCCGTGCATTTAATGAGTACATATTGTATAGATAACATTTAACGGAGCAGTGAAATGTGAATGTAAACATTGTGCAAGCCTATGTAAATAAAAGCACGTGGCAATGTTGATGTTTACATGCAGCGGAAAGATACAAACTGGCAGAAGATAGAAATTAATCAGGGCTTTTTTGATCAGCACTTCTGAAGTCTGTCTTGTCAAGAATAATAAGCAAAAACTATAATTTACTTTGACGTTATAGGTAGACACACTGGAAAATCGCGAAAATGTTTAAAATAGTCGCCAATAAACTGTATTATATTAACCGTGACACGTGTGAACAGTTTTAGGACAAATCACACACGCTGTGTGTCCAAGCTGTGCAGTTCTAACTGGGCCTCTTGTAGAGAGAAAAAAACTACAAATAAACGATAGCCAATGTTGACACAAAACATTCACTGTTATATACATCGCGTTGGAGCCTAGCAAACAGTCAACTATTCCCGCGATTTTCCAGTGTCTCTAGTTATAGGTAAAGTTTTGAGTACAGTGATATATTTAAACTGTGTTTATTGTTTGCATTGTAAAGTTTTTGTCAACAAACGGCGAAAAATGTACTAATTTACAAAAATTAAACAAATATCCAAGGCTTCTAAAGTATTCAGTTTACCAATAACAGGGGCCTTCAAAACCTCTTCAAACAGAACCTATTGATAAACGCCGCATTCCATACATGCAAGTGTAGCAAGCAAAAACAGAGACACTATCACAACACACACAAGTATATACATTTAAATGAGTTTTGTTAAACGTAAAATGAGCTTAAAATTAACTGATAGACACATTGAATTGTAATTAGCCATATTTCCCGTACTATATAAATGAATGTAACTGAAGTTATTGCAATCTGTACATATTACTGAATTTCTCGATCGCAGATATTTCCAGTGTGTTGAACTTAAAAGGATTTACTGGCCACGCTATATAAAATACTAGAATTAAAAAAATCAAACAAAGATCTTTCGCAAAAATAGTTTCTTGCAACGATTGAAGCCAAAAGTGTCGACTAACGTTCTTAACTGCTAAATAATGATCATGATTAAGTTTCAAATGAATAACACAACATTAATTATAAAATTTACAAACGAAAAAAAAAAAAAAAAATCACGTTTTGTAAAAGGCTCACTCTGTCGTGAACAATATGAAAATGTTTCGTCGTATAAAGGTGACACAATTGACTTTACAAGTGTACTTCTTTGACAACTGGTGTAATAATATGGCACTCCCAAGAAGACCGCAAACAAATGGTTAACCATTTAGTTACCAACATTTCACCACTAACATAGCGTTATAGAATACGTATGTACATATTTGCTTACACTGTAAATATGTAATAATTATTTTCACTTGCTGATAAGTGCAAAGGCAGTTAATATCTAACAAATAAAAAAAAACTGCGTTAGAGACTATGATTTACAGGATGAAAGGTCAGTACTGTTGACACTCTTTCTGAAAAGATAATAGTCGTATAAATTGATAAACGCAAGATGTTCATACAAGTATGTTCATTTTTTTGCAGGATGATTCCTTATAAAAAAAGTACAGTTATGAAATGAAAGTCTTTGGCTAGCCTAAACCGTAAGGGAGGAATTCGCGATTGTTGAAAACTGAAATTAAAAACCAACATTTGTTAACACGAAGTACGTAAAAATAATATTTGAATTTCGGGAAGGTTTTAGTAATAATAAGTTCTACTTTCTGCAAAAAAAATTGTTTCGGAAACCCTTACATCTTCATTAGATAACAGGGTTGCTCAAAACTCCAGTGTATCGCGTTTTGCCTACGGGTAAGGCTACTCAATTTCTACGCCAAATTTTTCGACAACGGTTCAGTTAAGGATGCTGCGACATGACGACCTTTTACGTTTATTGAGGACCTTGTTCTACAAACTGTGTCATCTAGTAAAAAAAATTCAGTGGTAAGACATTTTATAAAAAAAAAAGCTTGAAAATTTCATTATCTACTGAAGATGAACGGTATTCGAAAACATTTTTTTTTCCCAGATTGCAAATCTTGTTATAATAAAACCGCACCCGCAAATTTTATTTTTTATTCCTCCTTATTTGTAGTTATTTCAATAAATGTTGGTTTTCAATGTCAATTTTAAATCGCGGAGATCTCCCTTAAAATTTTAGCAAGGCAAAAGATTACATTACATTACTTTACCCCATTTTATTTACAAGGAATCATCTCGCTAATGTATAACATAATTTCATTTACACTCGGGATATACTACTGTAATGTTAAAGTGATGACAGTCAACACGCGCAGGTTAGTATCTTCTTAGTATGCATTGTTGGTATTCATTATTAATAAAAACGCTGATAACTACAGGCATTCACAAGTAACCTGCGATAGTTAACTAGGTTTTCTCCTCGACTGTAACCAAATGAGACTATAATGACTGAGTTTCTATATACATTACTTTTATCTAATGAAAAAATACTACATTGTAATATAAATGTATTGAACTAAGGACTACTGTACAACTATAATAAATTTGCACTCAGAATAGAGATAAGATAAAAAAAAATTAATTCCCGCCAAAGAAAAACACAAAATTTCTCTCGTGTTCCTTTCTTCGATATTTTGAACACAATTTAGTTTTCTTTGTGTCTAGAGACACTGGTAAATCGTGGGAAAAGTTTACTGTTCACTATTTTTTAACGTGCTGTGTATATCACTGAAGGTTTTGAATCTATTATCGCCTATCGTTTATTTTAATCACTGTTTCTTCAATAGGCCAAGTTATAACTGAACAGGTTCAACACAGAACGTGTGAGATTTGTCCCAAAACTGTTCACACGTATCACAAATTCCATTATCCTGTAATTGTATGATAAAGATACTACAGTTTATTGGAGACTACATCGACTTGAAATATTCTCGGGATTTTCTATTCACTCTAGTTATGACTAGTATTTATTTTTTTCGCCCAATTACGCGTGTAGGCATACAGTCTGGTAAAGTCTAATTGCTCTGGACTTAAAGAGAGTTTGTGCGAAGTTGAAAGAGTCATCGATAGAGCTAATTCGATTCACTTTCTTGAGACACAAGTAAACTTATTTTAGATGACTTATTAATAGGGACCCTGTTTTTTCACGAAAAAAAAAATTTTCCCAAGTTTGTTTCAGTGCCTTACGTGTACATCTGCTATTCTGCTTCACATTTATTGGCAGCGTGTCTGTGTGAAGAGTCGTATCTCATTTGACTGAGCCAATTAACGAAAACTTTCCTGCAACACCACACGTCTGTGATTTGCCGGTAGAATCTCAAGGCTCGTGACAGTTAAAATATCCAATCGCTGACCACGAAGCAGAACTGCAGGTGTGCACGTAAGGCACGGAAACAAAGAGAGGCAAAATTATTTTCGCGAAAAACAAGGGTCCCTACTTTTTAACGACACGAGCTATAAAATGTTACTCTCCCGGGCTAACACAGCTACGTTTCGTGACCACCTTAGCTGTAACGACACCGGCATCACGTTATAGCCTACAACATCTACAGACAAGCACGCTGTTATGCTACTTACTGCAGACGTTAACTGCTTTTGGACCGTACTTATTTCTTCCCTATTACTTCTTTCCTTTTTTGGTTCCCGGTGTTTATTTATACACATGTTTCGCTGCCATACTAACATGCGTTTTGTAGGGCAACAAAATGATCATAGCGTTGTAAGATACAGGGATGGCCAGTAAAGTGGTTCCATCTACATCACAGCAAGACATGTCCCGACTATTCCTGACGTCGTGTCTACCGCGTAATGGTAGGGTGGCCGACGATAACCATTAGGCGTGGTTGCCGGGAGGACAGTGGGAATGTATTGTCGACTGGAAGGAAGGAAGGAAGGTCTATGGTGCGCGACGTAACACGACTGCTGCCCTGCTGGCCCAGAGAGGCCGATAAGGACGTAGTGGGCAGCCCAGACAGTCGTCAAGGGGTCATCGGGTCGCCGACCCCACCGCTGTCATGTCACTCGTGTGGCACACTCTTCCTGTCGTGCTGATGGCTGCCGTCGCGTCGTCTGCCGAAGACACGCGGCTCCGAGTTGTCACGACTCCTGAGTGCTGACACAACCCTTTACCGCCATCTCCCCTGACAACCACTTGTCATGTCTGCGGGGAGTGTGTCCCTGCTATAGTCTGTTCCACCAACAAGAGCACATCTCTCATAGTCATGTTGGTGTACTCTGCTTCGAATATCTTCAGTCAAATTTGAAGGTAAGGTAAGTGAACTTTACGTCTCGTCGACAGTGAGGTCATTAGAGACGGTGACATACAACTTGGTACAATGACAGAAGCTGGGAGAGGAGTCGGCCATGGCCTTTGTGAAGAAACCACCCCAGCATTCTCCTGGAGCTACTTCGGGAAACCATGGAAAACCAACATCAGGATGGTCCGCGCCGGGAATCCAGAATGCGAGTCCAGCGTGGTACCGTTGCGCCACCGCGCTCAGTCAAATTTGGCAGCTTCTTTTACAGTTAAATATTGTGTTATACGTATAACAATACAAGATAAATTTAACAGTCAAAATGGTGAATTGGACATCTCTGGTTTATTTTACAGCTAAAATTATCTTATATTGTAACAAATAGTACAAAATATTAACAATTATTGTCCGTATGTGGCTGTAAAATTTTACTAAAATTATACGCAGCAAAGTATAGGGTTTTCGGCTGTTTGGCGTGACAAATTATGCTCCGAACATCGATCCATCTTCACTTGCTCATTCAGAAAGCTTAAATATTGCTTCATAACAACAAAATATTCGCTTTAATTTTTGAACTGACATTTACTACTTCTCAAAAGTACGCTCGTATGTAGAATAGATATTCTACTGGGACACTTCTACATGTTGAAATATACATTATTCACAGAGCCATTGTTGTTTGGTGAACAGAATTGTGCACCAGCTTGTATGAGCGCATTAAATACACTTCTGTAGCCTTGCTTCATGATTATTGGCAGTAGGTCTTCGTGCACAGGCTGTGCCAGTGAGAATTAAGTTACTGCGGCACCATCCGGCTGTGATTTGTGGGTAGGAGACAAAGACGTAAGAGATAGAAACACCCAAGCACTGCTGGCCATGAGGCAGAGCTGCACATGCACACGTAAGACACTGGAACCAGTTTGTGACAAAACTATTTTCATCCAAAATTAGTGGCTCTAATTATGCACGGTAGAGAGAGCATTTTTCAAACCTTGATAATTTTTCCCTGCTCAGCAAATGTGTATCTTCTTTGTGTTAAATAACAATTTTTCGCCGCATTCATAAGTTAACGTTTAAGACCACATTTTAATATAACGTATTATTATTAAAGCCACGATTTTATGGCGAAAAGATTTTTGCAAAATTTGGTTTCCATGCCTTATGTTGACATCCGCAACTCTGTTTCATGGTCAGTGATTGGACGTTTTAACTGTCGCGCGTCTTGAGGTTCTACTGACAAATCACAGACGTATTGCGTCACAATAGCCTCATTGTTATTGGTGCAGTCAAATGAGGGACGTATCTCAGCAAAGACACGCTGCCAATAGCCGTGAAGCAGAGCTGCCGAGGTGCACGCGACACACTGAAACAAAATGTTGCAAAAATCTTTTCGCGACAAAACCGTGGCTCTAGTTATTATTATTCTTGTCAAGGCGGTGTTTAAAAGTGCTAACTTTACTGTGAATAGCCATATACACAGTTTATGAGGTACGCACTGTCCGTGACAGAAACTAGTGACCCTGGAAGTTTTGCGGCGACTCGATTCTTTAATGTTACAAGACGGTGTTGATGTTCGCGCACATGACTACTTCACGATCTAGGTATGTTACTGAAACCAGTTATCCCAGAATTTCTCCATAGTCAGTCCAGCTCCATCTCTGCCATGTCCAGAGCCTCAGCCGGCTGCCTAACGATATACGTGCTTCAATCATGTATCTTACTAAGTCCTAATATATTTTTGAATATCAGGCTGAGCAAATAAAATCACAAAACGTCTCATGCCAACAGCGGCAAGTTGGAAAATAGCTATGTTATCTCAGTTTTACGTATGCCACCGTTTTGCCTCCCAGAGATTAAAATTTTACTACAACTGGCAACACTGGTCCCAAGACGTTCCGCAATGTCATGCGCTGTAGAGTAAATAAAAATCTCACGAAGTAGTGTAGCACACTACGAATATCCATCAAAGTTTTCGCAACTTTATAGTGCTTCACAATCAGTTCTTTACTTAAGAGTGCGTCGTAGATAATTAAACGCTGAAAACATCAATTGAATTCTTCACTTATTTTAAAAGCCAATATGGATAAAATACGAGACACTCCTATATAATGGTATTTGCCAACGTTATGTGTAAATATTTGTCTAGAATTACTAATTCGTTACGCGTGATCTCTTGCGCCGCAGTTAACTACGCGAGATTCCGGCGTCACAGATTGTGCCTCAAAAGATCGTAACACTGGAAACAATTTTGTCAAAAACGTTCGCTAAAATTATTGTCTAGGATTTTTTTTACTTTCGCAAATTGGCTTCAAAAACCTACAGTTACAGATTGATGTTTTTAGCGTTGAATTATGTACCACGCCCTCTTAATAGATAGTCAAAGGTGGGCTGGGAGTTTGTCAGATTTCACCATTTAAATAATTTCAAAGGAATATTCTGAACGTTAATTGGCTGCAATTAACATTGTATACTATATAGTGTGAAACAAAAAAAAAAATATTATGATCATGTGAAGTAACATAGCATTTATGGCAAAAGCAAGTCAACTTTAAAATTTATATTCATGACTTTGCAGTTAATGAATAATGCACAACAACACGGGCCGTACGATTTATTGCAACATGTTTGTACATTGAGCACGGCATATATTCGAAACGTGTTTAGAGATAATATGCCAAGAACAACATTCATATTAGCAAAATAAATACAGATAAACATTTTGACAATGGATACAATGATTACAAGTATTTTATTTGACCGTCAATATTTACACCCTTAAAACTAGCAGATTGGCTATATTTTCGTAATCCATACTCAGAAAATGATACATTTTCTTACAAAATCTACAGCTTTCAATTTAATTAAAACAAAGCAATGACAGGAAATAATTAAGAGATGCGGCACGCAGTAGAAGTGGTTACAAAACGCAATGTAAAACAAAAAGGAAGAAGTTAGTGAAATATTTGCTTGTCTGCTTCAGTAAACCGATACGCTTGGATACTAGCCTACAGGGCAGTGAACTTGCGAAATTTCCCGGTCTCCACCAATCATTGACCACAAAGTAGAGCTGCTGATGTGCACGTAAGCCATGGAATCAAACTGGTGTAGAAATATATTCGCGAGAATATCCTGATCCTACTAATCATCTGTGACGACACTGGTTTACCGCGGTGAAAATAGATTGATTGCTATGATTCAAAATAACGCCACAGAATATTTAAGTATACAGTTAAACAGTCAGTAGAACGACGAACTCAGTCACACACGCCAGCAAAAAGGCTTCCCTGGCCAGCAACATGGCGGAAACACCTACTGTCAATCAGCATAGGGCAGCTGATCTGCTAGCCGGCAACCAGGCCAACAGGAAACCTGTAGTAACACGCAGGAGCCAAACAGACACGGGGCTGGTATCTGGTATCAACAGCCTCTAGCAGCCAATAAGCAGCGAGGTTAGCCCTATCAAATAAGCCGCCTCGTCATTTCGCGCCTGTATTACTATTTAGTTTGTGATGACTTCTTCACATACGGCGTTCTTCGTTTGCTAGGCCTATTGACGTTTCCCCCTATTTGGCAAGGACAATGAAACCTATGGTGGTATGCAATTCGTCTGCAAAAAAATTAACGCGTACAAATAATTATAGTCCAATCACATACGACAGAGGACTCTACACGAAAGATTCTCCCGATCTTCCAGAGTCTCAAGTGCAACAGTTCTGGTACTGGTGGAATTATTTGTAATTTATAAAATATAGCCATAAAACAATCAATTTAAACGGCAAACTTTAGCTAGCGGCGGTGACTTGGAACATGTAATGTCGCACTGGACATTAAAAAAATATTTTTTTTCAACATACGGTAGCTCTAGGGGGGAAATTCACGTTATTTTCTGCCAGCAGACTAGACTCCAAACAGTGGTACGCTTGTTCGACGTCTCACGTTTTCCTACTATGTTGTGGCTTGCCGCAGAGAATACTTCTATCCAGTCTATAACTAAAACATTCATGGCAGGCTGACAAACCTCACGTAAAGCGGTCACTGCGTAACTGACATAATACAAAGAAACGTGACCATATTGTACTCTGGTATATACAAGGCAGCGAAGGCTAGTCTGTTACCAAATAATATGACGACTTTTGCAGGCCCTTTCAAATAAAGACAGCCCATATTAAATTACAATAATATTTACTCACAGTTGCCAATAATAGAAAGTAAAACTATTGCGAAAAGTGTCCAAAATCACCCCCACTACTTATTTTTTCTTCACCTATTTATTTTCAAGGTCAAGAGTATGGACATTCCAACAACAACACCACTACAGGACGTTCTCTGTTGACTTAGCACCACCATATGCTCTTAGGATATACATTTCTGTGCGTTCCATGTGTTACGGCAACACGTAAAAATTAACACAATAATGAGTAGGAACCCGTGTTTTTGCGAAGAAAAATTTTTTGCGCACCTGAACCTCTGCTTGAAGGATATTGGCAGCGTTGGGAGCGTGTCTTTGTGCAGAGACGGCCCTCATATGACTGTGCCAATCAGAACTAGGTTAACTGCGACATAACACGTATGTGATCTGTGGATAGAACTCCAAGACTCTGACAGTTAAAACATTCAGTCACTAGAGCCCACGATTTTTCGCGAAAATAATTCTGCAACAGTTTGTTTCAATGCCTTATGTGCACATATTAAGCTATGCTTCATGGTTATTGGCAGAATGTATTATTGCTGGAGATGATGATTTATCACGCGAAAATTTGACCGTTTGCTGGCTTTCAACGTACGTTCAGCTTATCTAAAGCTCACTGGGGATTTCCCTGTACGCGGAGCTGTTGCCCTATTTGACTGAGCCAATAAGAATATCACTATTGTAATGTGTGATGTCTGTAACTGGTCTACAGACAGCTAAGTTATGTCAGACGTGTATCGCCCAATCATACATGTGCTGAGAAACTACACTTGACTGTGCCAACAGAAACAAGGCTATTGCGACACCACATGTCTGTGATTTGCGGGTAGAACCCTAGACGCTGAGAGTAAAAAACAGCCAATCACTGACCATGAAGCAGAGTTGCATATGTGTACATAAGGCATTGAAACAAACTGTTGCAGTATTATCGTGGACTCTACCAATCACTGACCGTGAAGCAGGGCTAAAGGTGTGCATGTAAAGCACTGAAACTATGTGGTGCTAAAATATTCTCGCGATAACTTCCTGTCTCTCCCCATAAGGTATTGAACAAGTCGCTGCTAAATTATTTTCAACAAAAATCAGTGGTTCCAAGTCGATTATATGAAACTCTTACTGTCCAAAAATGTACCGCGTTATTGCTCGGCGACGCTAATTATTACTTTATGAGCTATATCTCGTAACAATTAGTATTATTTTCGAACGTAACAAAAATGTCTGTGTGCAACACGAGCGAATATCTAAAGCGTATCACATGTGATGCATGTAACCACGTGCGGCTAAATTAACAGTTGAAGCACGGCCAAAATATAAGGAACTTCCTGTTTTGAACCAATAAGCAAGCAAATTTCTAGCTTTTCTATGAAGCAATTTTCATAACCTCATCGTGTTCTGACGTTTTCTAAACAATTCAGGAACGATGCCATGGATCACGAGAAACAATACAACACAATGTACTTTGATATCACATGCCTATATCTCGGTGTGGTAAGGTTAAGAATAGTGCAGAAACCAAAATACTAGGCGATATATTAATAGAGCTGTTAAACTACGAAAGGCTATTTTCGCTGTCGTAAAGTCGTGGCCTGGAACAACACGTGGCCCAGCAGAGAGAACTGGCTGCACACAAGGGCGGTACAGCAAACAAACATACTACAAAGACTCGAGCCTGTGGACTCGAGTGTTCACGGTCAGTTATATAAGGTGTCCTTAAGACTATGCTTAGATACACTGGAAAATCGCGAAAATGTTTAAGATAGTCTCCAATAAACTGTAGTATATTAACCGTGACACGTGTGAACAGTTTAGGGACAAATCACACACACTGTGTGTCCAAGCTGTACAGTTCTAACTGGGTTTGTTGAAGAGAGAAACAATGCTTCAAATAAACCATAGCCAATGCCGATACGAAACATTCAGTGTTATATACAGTATGTTAGAGCCTAGCAAATAGTAAACTATTCCTGCGATTTTCCAGTGTGTCTAACTATGCTATCTAGTTTCTACTTTTTTTTTAGCGATATTAATTTTTTACGCCTAAACGAGAGCAGATAGTAAAAATAGTCTCGCAGTTTTGTTTAGAATTGTATTTTCCATGTGCTGTGTTTTTTTTTCAAGACAGTAAATACTATAGTTTTAGCTAATTACGTAATTGACGAAATTATGGTTAGTTGATTTTTTAGTAGAAACCGTCTACTTTCTTGCTTTGAAAAAATTAGCTATCACGACATAAACAATTTTAAACAAAACTTCCAGACAGATTTTTGATATCTGCTCTCGTTTAAGATTAAGAAATAAGTATCGGAAAAACAGTAGCAACTAAAGAGCATGCGGCCTTAAAATTATTTTATAGTTTCGCTTTAATTTTTCGATTACAATGTACGTAATAATAGGTAAAGTAATTAGCTGCGTCCGTATTGAAATTATTTAATTTAAATCTTGCCAAATTTTTTATCAGGAAGGAATTAAGAAAAATTCATCACAATAACCAACACGGCCTCTTAAGAACCAAAGACTGTGGAGAGCGTTCGTCATTAGGCGGCCAAAAATCAAAACTGGAAAAAAAAAAAATAAAAAATAAAAGTTTAAAACTGGAATAGCAAATCACGAGGTAATACAATTTTAATAACGTCTTTAATATCAAAGCTTTAAGGGGACGGTTCACCGAATTTTTGTTTTTTTTTTTGTTTTAGTAATTTATTTCAATGTCTTACGTGCACACCTGCAACTATGGTTCGTGGTTATTGGCAGAATATAATAGGGCAGAGGCGTGGCTCATTTGACTGCACCAACCAGAACACTGTTACCGCGACACCACATAGGACCCCGAGACGCGGAAATTTAAAAACTTCCAATCACTGATCATGAAGCAGAGAAACAGGTGTTCACATAAGGCAGTGAAACAAATTGTTGCAGAATTCATTTCACCGAAAATCACTGGCTCTAAACATGCGTGAAGCGCCGAGAGCCGCTGGCCCGGCTGGCTGGTATATGCTCAACAGGCGGCTCCACTAGTAGCACTTGGCAAGCGGTCAGAGCCACTGAAAATAGCGAGCCCAACAGGATGCATGTGCTGGCTTGTGGATGCCTGGGGGGATGTAGGGGGATATGCGGCTTGTGATGTGACCTATTAAGACGGGCCTGCCGCCGTTGTCTACAGGGGGAGCTGTGCCCCAGTTGCTTCGCGTGCGGTCTCACCGCGTTCATACACCTTACACCTAAGGCACACGTTTTTTTACGAAAATAAATTGGCCCTACTTTGTTTCAATGCATTACGTGCACATCTGCAGTTCTGCTTCGTGGTCAGTGATTGGTAGAGGTACATCAATTTCGCAGATACATTCCAGGTCAAGTTGAACGCCAAGAATGTATAGTTGGTCACGTGTGTGATTAGCTGGCGACTGTCAAGAAACGCATTTGACTACTACAAGCTAGTAGTGAACAAGGAAAATACTCGTCACCCTATCACTTGCTACCCGTTTGCACGGTTATAAGCCAATGAGTAATCGATTGCTGCCAGTGCGTGCATAGGATATTTTAACTCTCATGAGCCTTGGGATTATACCGGCAAATCACAGACGTGTGGTGTTGCAGGGACGTTATTGTAATTGGCTCAGTCAAATGAGATACGGCTCTTCACATTGACACGCTGCCAATAACCATGAAGCAGGACTGAAGATGTGTACGTAACGCACTGAAACAAACTGGGGAAAAATTATTTCGCGTAAAAAAAAGCGGTGCCTACTTGTACTATAGCCAGTTCTAGTAGAATAGTATAAGACCACAGACTAAATAGTAATACAGACGTGAAATGACGTGGCGGCTCTTTTGATACAGGTGAACTTCACCGCTTATTGGCTGTTCAAGGCTGTTGATACCAGCCCCGTTTCTGTTTGGCTTCTGCATGTCATTGCAAATTTCCTATTGGCCTAGACGCCGGCTATCAGAGCAGCTGCCTAACGCTGATTAGCGGTAGGCGTTTCCGCCATGTTTCTGGCGAGGGAAGTCATTTTGCTGGCGTGTGTGACTGAGTTCGCCGTCCTACCGGCTGTTTCACTTCTGTATTCCTAAATATTCTGTGATAAGACTGTGGCCGTCACTGTGGCAACACTGCCTTCAACGGTCGTTTTAAGAGTGCGTGGTTGATAAATAAACGTTGAAAACTCCAACTGGACGAAGTTAATGAAAATGGAACCAGCCCACAGCTCACTAGAACTGAAATATTCAAGGACAAAGTCTGTGTGTTTCTAAACATTGTCAAAACCGCTTGCTCTGGGCTCTTTTTCCCCTCCACATGTTATTTAGCACTTGTTATTTTATAGCACATATTTTGAACCTTCTCCACCTACTTGGTATAATTATCTCAAAATGAATTACTTTGTGGGTTGGTCCCTTTCTGCATTAACTCCGACCAATTGAAAGCTACGCATTTGTGAAAACCAATATGGGAAAACAACAAAACGATAATCCTAAATAATGAGTTTTGTCAACTTTATGAGCAAACATTTGCCCAGAATGATACATTTTAGGCGTGATCGTTTGCGCCTCAGTTAAATGTACGAGATTTCATCGCCAGAGTTGGTTTTTCAGAAATACGTTTCCCAACAAAAATTTTCGCTCAGAATGCTTACCTATTTTGGCACCTACCCGACATGCATGTCCGATTGTCAAAAATACGAGATGAACGGATCGTTGTATTAAACAAAATCACAATACAGATGCTAATAACGTTTTACGCTACAAATTTACACCATTGTACAGGAAGATAAACGAAATCAAATACCCTGCACCTGAATGTGCGAATGTAGTAGACATTCTGTACTAGAAAGAAAAAATAATAATTTTATAACATTTCATTATTCATATCTTATTTTCATGTTTTTGTACCTGCGTTCCTTGGTACAAATACTAAGTCCCTCGAGCACAAAAACACTGTTGTCTACATGCTAACAACAATAATCTACAGCGTAGCTCATATTATAATCTTTGGCAAAAAACTTGCCCACAGAAATTTAATTACCGTACTTATTTATTTTCAATTCTGTGTTAGCATTGGGGAATTCATCATTTCATATTTGACAGTTTTTGTGTACTTTCATAGAGCCCTTGCAAACGAAACTGAATGAACATATGTTTATAAATATCCATTTATGCCACCGAACATTTAATAGTTTGGGTACATTTATTTATAATTGTGCAGTCGATAGAAAACAAAGTCCATTATAAACTTAGTTGTTTGGATAAAATTCATGAAATAGAGTGATTACAATATTTAAAATAAAGATTAAATTATGCCGTCAATTTAAACACCAAAATTACAGGCTTGAGAAAATTTTCCTTGCTTACTGTTAGAATGAGCAATCAAATCGAGTAGAAATATTAGCGCTACCTACATACTGTCCGGTCCTTTCATTCGTTACATAAGCGAAATACCATAGTTATGCGTTGCCACCAAGAATTCCACTAACGTCAAAAGGAAAAGAACATGATACTAAGGTTAAAAGGAAAAGTGCATTTGAAGAAAAATCGGAATAGAGCTTGTTCGGCTATAAGGCAGTGGGCACCACGTGGTCGTGGGTTCGATTCTTAAATGTTGCACAGAGGGTTGGTTTTTGGCCTAGTCGATTCCATATCGCTAGAGGAAAAACGCCGATACATAAAATATTTGAATGCTTTCTGAAGACGCCAGGTATAATTATTGTTGAGGTGGCAAAGTAAAAGCAGAACTAAAATAGCTTCAACTTGGAATAAATGTAAACTAGTTGAGAGTTATAAAGGACGAGTTTCAAACGTAACCCTATCATAGAGTAACTCATGTATAGGCTACAGGATTTCGAAATCTGACTTCTTCTCAAAATGAACTCGCGAAATCTATGGGTTTCTAATAGCGGATTCAACTTGCAGTGGCCTATATTTTTCAGTGCTATACGTGCACAGGTAACAATATTACCCACTGGCTTCTAACAGTACAAGCGGGCAGCAAGCGTCGTGGTAGCTCAACGAATTGTTTCCTGATTTATTATTGGCTTGCAGTCGTCAAATGCGTATCAAAACAGCCGTTGTCCAATCAGAGAAGTGGCAGAGTACGTAACTGGCGTACAACCTGACCTAGAATGTGTCCGCGAAACTCACGTACCTCTAGCCATTAGTAGACACACTGAAAAATGGTTAAAATATTTGAAGTCAACATACTCTCCAGTAAAATGTATTATCCATAGCCTACTAAACTACTGGATGATGAAATTTGTGATAATGTGTATAACAGTTTTGAAACAAATCATACATATTGTGTTAAAGCTTTACTATTATAGCTGGGCCTTTTGTAAATACAAACAGTTTTTAAATAAACATAGCCAATGTCGATACAAATTCTTCAGTGTTATACACAACAAACGTGAAATTTTCCCGCGATTTTTCAGTGTCACTAGTTATACGGAACTGGAATAGTCTGCTAGTTTAACGATATGTAGGCCACACTGTAATACGCATTTCTGAGCATCAGTTATCTGTACACAATGGATACTGCCCCAGTAAGAAGCCAGTTGCATCAAGGTACGATGGGATTATGTCCTCGTTTGCTTGCAGTTGGATTATTGGCTCAAAGATCTCCAACGTGTGTATTTTGAACTCTGAGCTAACTGCAGGGGTAGGGAAAATGGCATGTGTTTGAATCCTAACTAATTCTAAAATGAATTCACGAATATACCGACAAGTACAACACAAGCTCGATAGCCTCTGCAAATGACGTCATGGAAGAGGTTCTAAATTTATTTTAAAACACGCTAGGATTCGAACACAGGTACATATCTGCCAATTCACTGGCCCATGATCCAACGAACACACTTCGTGACATTATTGTATCCGGTTCTTTGTATCTTCGTGTGCCCAAATTGCAGTATATAGGTCGTTAGTAATAAAGCGAGCACTCAAAAAAGCTCTGATTAATTTATATTTTCCGCCAGATTATATATTTTTGCTGCATGTAAACATAAATACTTCTCTAAAAAAAAAATGTATCTACAATATCTTCTCATAAAATACACGGCTGTTGAATATATGCTACAATCAGTAAAAACCTTAGTTTTAAATACTTGCGAGTTAACGTCTTTTGCATCGAGTCTAATTTATACGACACACACAACTGCCGTTACGAATCTCGTAAATGTGTGCACATTACAACATTCGAATTTATAACTCAAAGCCGCCACTAAAAAAACAAACACACAACGTAGTGGCACACGTAATTTAAGAAGTCAAGTTCTGTCCAGTTGTACTGCCATGAACGACGACGAAGCACTTAACAGAAATAAATAACATATTTTCTTAACGGATGAAACAGAAAAAATGCCGTTTTTAATTCCAACGACTCAGACAGGCAATTATAAAACAGAACAATTTACACATTTACCAATGACAAAACAGTCATTTTTAATACTTTTGAATGTTTTTATTAGAAACCCATATTTATTGCACAATGGAGAAACACACACAATGACTCAACTAACTACGCTTCCATGCGAAGCTGCGAAAAACAAACTCTGATGCCACCTGTCGGTGGAATTTTGAACTACGTCTGCAGCACGGAGCAATTTGCATACGACGGTTGAAGTTCAGCGGCCTGATTGCGTCACTTTGTGCTGGCGCTAATGAAGTCAAATAATACATTCAGTAGGTATGTCAATAAGATCATAAATAAATTATATTACACACAGAGAGGTCGGTTTCATTTGATGTCCCTTCAGTAAAGTTGTATTTAAATAGGAAAATACATGGAACTGCATGTGATAATTCGCTGACATCCATACAATCAATGGTGTAAGTCATTGTTAACGTTGAATTACATGCAACAACAGCTAGTGATTTTTTTTTTCAAAGGTTAGATCTTAAGTGTTCACTTTATTCTGAATGACCTATAATTGGCATTTTACTGTCGACCTTATATTATTCAGGCGTGCCACACCAACCGTTAGCCAACAGCAGAAGTTAGATGAGCAAAGTAACTTGGGAGTCCAGCATGCTCTCGGATAACAACGCGAACTTTTCCGGTATCTAGCAATTGGACCATTCTTTGTTTAAATATGAGTCAGTTAAGGTAAGGTAAGTGGGCTTCACGTCTCGTCGACAACGAAGTCATTAAAGAGACACACAACTTGGTACAAGGACAGGAGCTGGGAGAAGAGTAGGCCATGGCCTTTAAGGAACCATATCAACATTCACCTGGAGCGATTTCGGGAAAATATAGAAAATCGAAATCAGGATGGCCAGAGCCGGAAATCAAACCCGGGTCTTCCCGAGCGCGAGTCGAACGTGTTACCGTTGCGCTACCTCGCTTCGTTCTGAGTCAGTTAAAACCGTGCAAGGAAACCAGGTGGCACTACCATGCTACCAGGTATTGGATGAAAAGAGCTAATCACTGAAGCCAGTGGCTTGATAATACGCTGAACAATGGAGTCTATACTGCAGGTATGAACTGTGGGTACTTTCCTCTCGTTCACTGACTCAAAGATGATTCACTGTAACAAGTGCACTTTTGAAAACCAAGGCTTCATACTTGTTGTAGCCAGTAGTGGACCCTCACAATAACAATTTGTATGGATTTAATGGACAATAATCATAGGTTGGTCAATGAAATGTTCATAAAATTAACTTAATAACTCTCTTACAACTTCAAGGGAATTTTTACGTTGTCTTCTATTACACCTCTCTAAAAATAATCAACAATATCTGCATACGTTAACTATATCAACACGTCACAATCAACTTAACGCTACCGTTGCTAATTGCGATATTTAAAATACGGCTGAAGTAAATATAACCAATCACGATTTTCCTGAACCCTGACATTAAATATACAACACCAAATAACATTTTAAATTTCGCCTAAGAATTCTTCTCAGTTAACGTGACTCAATAACACGGAGTCTAAATAAGAAATCTATCTAAGCAATAATGTATTATCAGGGAACCAATATTAATTAAGATAATTCTTATGGACAAATGTGCTCTACGAAACTTTTTACACAAAAGTTGTCAAAGATTATTTTAAAAAATTCGCTCATAGTATATTTTTCATGAATTATACATTTAAAAATTACATATTAAAAAATTAAAAAAAGACACCTGCACAAAAATACTGACAATGTTTCTCATGCGGTCGTAGGCTTCCAGAAATTTCACGCAGAATACTTTTATTTGGAAGAGTTATGTTTAAATTAATTAACTGAGAAGTAATGAATTGTAATATAGACTGTGTGGTTGCAAGCTAGGCAGACACCTCAATGAAAGTTAACGCCGGTATAGGCTACACTATCATAGTTATATGGCATACAACTGTGATAAAACTTACGTGATCAAACATATTACACTGTAGTAACTAAACACTGATCACAGATGAACTATTATCAAATTTATATGACAAATTGTTCTCGCAGAGAGAACGTAGGCCTATTATCATGTTCACTACATAGATGGCGTCATGGAAGTGTACATGGACAGATGCTGCAACTAAATTGTTGATTTCGGAGTATGAAGCATATTAAATGCTATAGCCATAAAGACT
The DNA here is from genome assembly GCA_003012365.1 of Medauroidea extradentata. Lineage (NCBI taxonomy): Eukaryota > Metazoa > Arthropoda > Insecta > Phasmatodea > Phasmatidae > Medauroidea > Medauroidea extradentata. Next base: position 24,442 of record PNEQ01039757.1, on the reverse strand, counting down.
CTGATCATAAAACACAGGGATAAGTGTGTGGTATTGCAGAGACAGCTAGCTATATTTCTGAAGGTTGTACAGGTATGGATGTGAGGAAAAAAAGAATGAATTACAATGTCATTACTTAGCAGAAAAAATGAATAAAAGTTTTTCCCATTTCTTTTTTTAGTTCAGTTTATAGCTGCTTTAACAATAAACATTGTAGTAACACATGCATCAATAGCGCGTTCATTCATTTTGAAACTGTATACAATGATAAAATATATGATGTAGTTTAATACTGGCTGCAGGAACCTATGATCATATTTATTTCTTCATATAAATTGTCAAAGATACATGCCATATAGCAATGATAGTGTAATACCGGTCTTAAAATTACAGGCACATAGTTTATCGTGAATTTATTCTGCTTTATTTGCATAAAAACACCACGTTAACTCTTACGATAAGTGCGCCGGATAAATCCACTACTTTAGTCTACACAGAGTGCACTTATTTGACACATCACAAGAGTCATTTTAGAAACTAAATACGTAATATTTTATTTGTGAACCTATGTCTCAGTAAAGTGCTAATGCGAGTGAATGTGAATTGATCATGGTAGTTAAAAAAAATGCTGGAAACCAGAAAATAATTCGTAAAGTACCACGTGACACACTGTCAACAGAACTGTCACTTAAGTGCACTAATTCGTGGAATAGACTATATATCCTGTGGAGAAGGGCAGGAAAGTTGTAATAGGACCGGGGGAGGAGGAGAGCAAATGGATTGTGTAGAGTGGAAGGTGAGGCCAGTACGTCGACCTTTAAGATTTGGTGGGTGCGGTGGTATGATTTGCATGTAATAGCAGAAGTCGAAGGACAACCTTGACCGTTACGACTTCTTGTTTTCTTTGTTTCGTGATAAACATCCCGGCACAGACAAATAAAAGACCCGACCAATTCTGTTTCAGACGATTCAACAGGTCATTAAAGATGGCCAGAAGTCTTTCTGCACCACGTGATAGCCCTTAAAAAAAACACATTCGAAGCCGTGTTTTAGGGATCCATGTTCCAAGAATTTTATCCCGATGTTGTTTGTTCTCGTTTTGCTTCCGCAGAAAGAAGATTCCTAGGATGGATTTTTTCAAGAGAAATTCTATTAATCTGTTTTCTGGGAACGATATTCTAGAAAATGTTATTTTCGCATATATTGGTGTATTTAATTGTCTGCTTGCAACTCTCGACCTTAGTGTCCTTCTCACAAAATATAAACTTCATGTTCTAAGAAAACTTCTACACGCAAACATATTTAATTGAGAAGTTGCGACAGGATCTATTTTGCTGTGATTGTGATTTTCATACGCCCTTGGTGTAGAGTATGTTGAATAAGATAATGGATTGATTAAACAAAATATTCGGACATAAGCCATTGCAACACTAGGGACATCTCGGAAAACCCTAACTGAGACGAGAAAACATATTAGAGAACGAACAGAGTTCGACTATAGGCAAAACATAAAGAAATACAATTAATTGGGTACGAAAAATCCCATAAACATTTATATAAACACAAAAATTAAATGAAAAACCAATATTAAAAACAATTAACCAAACAAAAAAGAAGAAAACTGAATACAAAAGTACACCACAGTCGTGACAGCACGGACAATTACTGAAATAAAGATAATATTACACACATAAAGTATAAAACCGACGTAACAGCAGGCATAAGACTCAAGACGTCACAACGATGACGACTCAGAAAAATGCACGAGTAGAGCCATGATATTGTCGCGAAATGATTTTTGCCCCATTTCGTTTCAATGCCCTTGCGAGCACATCGGTAGCTTTGCTTCACGGTTATTGGCAGCGTGTCTTTGCTCATGATCGTCTCTCGTTCGACTGCACCAATTAGAATAAGATTATTGTGACACCATACATCTGTGATTTGCCAGTGGGAACCCAAGACAAGCGAGAGTTAAAACATGCACTCACTGAACGTGAAGAACAGATGCAGATGTGCACAGAAGGCAGTGACATCAAATGTTGCAAAAATATTTTCTCCACAAAATCATGGCCCTACCTATGAGTTTCTCTTATATAAGCTTCTCAGCCAAACTCTATTTGTTTCTTTCGCTGTTTTCTGTATCACTATTGGTTTTCTGGAACGACATACTCTTACAATGGCAAATGTCCAAAATATTCCCTTTAATTACTCATTTCTGTTGCAAAATTTTTTTAAAGAAATACTACAGCTTGTATCTACGAATCGGCAACAACCCTCCGAAAATAACAGATACGTCAAAGTATCGTGTCCTTTTATCTGCGAATGTGTGTACTTTGTGTTTAATTGCCCGCTTCAAAGTGAATTTGCAATGCTGGACATAGTTTCCTAATTATCGAGGTTTGTTAAAAGAGTCTTACTTGAAGAGGAAAAAAAAATTACCCATCGTTAGAGATGATGGTATATCGCAAAAATGTTTTCTGCCAACATACCCTTGACCACACTGTAGTTTCTTGCAACAAATATGATTGGCATATGTACGTCTGACACAACATAGATGTCTGTAGACCAATAACAGACACCAAATATTACAATAGCGGGATTCTTATTGGCTCAGTCAAATAGGGCAACAACTTCACGTACAAGCAAAAGCCAGTAATCTTCTGGTAAACTGAACGTGCGTTGAAACCCAGCAAACAGTCAAGTTTTCCCGCGATAAACCATCATCTCTACCCATCGTCTGTGTTTGGTTCTTAGTTAATGTAAGTTTTCTAACATTTTTAAATTTAAGTGGTCGGATATTTTTATTGTTATAATTGTTTTAAAACAATAAAGTCAGTTGTTTTCAACTATCTTTCGTTGTGTACCTGATATGGTTTTCTAAGTGCATCGCTGAAACATAAAAAAAAAAAAAAAAAAAAAAAA
>PNEQ01039757.1:11290-21441 GCA_003012365.1 Medauroidea extradentata | reverse complement strand
TCTAATTAAAGTTACAAGAAGAAAGTCGCTTGCTGTATGTATACGAAATAAAAACCTGATTCGTAAGTAGTGAAATGACATATGTCCTGTATATACAACACTCTTATCTAGTTGGTATATAATACTAAATACTTTGCATGTCCGAAATTCTGACAGTTCTGAAAATTAAATGTAACAAAATAAGTCGTCAGGGGAAAAATAATACTGAGCTAAGGTAGAAACATACAAAAACCGAATTAAAAACAAGCAATCCAGTATTAATTTCCATTTTTTATCAGTTTATGTAACTCAGATTGTTCTACGTCGAACAAAATATAAACAAAAGAATCGGTACAGCTCTGGCAGCACCGTCGGTAGAGAATCACACAATATGCACAGTTGCTTCAACTTAGGCCTACAAGTAAGTAACATTCCAATAATTCAGAAAAAAAACCGAACACTCCACTCTGTCCTATAAAAACACTTCGTAGAGGGTAAATGTTTTACGAACATTTTGTTTTGCTGATGTCTTTGAATGTTTCTTGCAATTGGACAGAATAACGTACTGTGCTATTGTGGACATACGCCATTGCAATATTATTATGTACCAGAAATCTTAGAATGAGACTAAGAAAAAACAAACAAACGAAAAAAATGAGAAAACAAGCCTATAGGCCGTTCGGAATAAAGTGAACACTAAATATTTAACCTTTGAAAAATATCACTAGCCGTTACTGCATATAATTCAACAGTGCCGATAGTCACTTTACTGCTTGTACGGTTGGCAACGAAATAACACAATATAGTTCCGTGTTTATTCGTATTTAAATTCAACAATACTGAAACAAAATCAATAGACAGCGATGTAATAGTATTTTATATAATTAATTAACTTCTTTTTTATCAAATTATATAGGTACCTATCGACTGAACAATTTATCTTACACGCGTAAACATAAAGAGATGTGTCCCAAGAGGTTAGACTTTTCCCATCGTTAGCAGTTACTCGCGGAAAGATACGAATTGGCTGGAAATAGATCTTTAGCAGGGCTTTTTCGAGTGCTCACTTTATTCCGAACCGCCTATAGTTTGGCTGTAGTCAACATATCCATAACCAAACCAACAGAACATGAAAGATCCCATAAGGAATTAGTCAACAACAAATAAAGGAAAATAAATTATTCATCTAAAAATAAAAGTCGAAATACAAAACAAAATAATGTGTAAAACTCAGAACACCACCATTAAGACTGAACAGATAATACTGGAACGAAGACAACAATGGACCCAAGACAGGATAACAACGACGACGTCACAGACAACAGACTAAACGACACAACGATGAAGGCACAAAAGAACACAGTAGGTTACTTAAGACCGACTTTTCACGACGTTTCGGGAGCTGACATCTGCTCCCGTGATCAGGTGAACTAAGGCAGACTTTTAAATATTACTCAATTATGTTGAGCTCGTTTGAAGTCCCGATTAAATTTTTTCTTCCAGCCAATTGGCTGCTTACGTAATTAATACAATGCGTAGACTTTACCGTACTCAATTATTACCTTCTGTGGAAAAAAAAAATATTATTATTGACAAGATGGTCTTTAAAAATGCTCATTTCACTGAGAAAACGCTACCGTAAAGCGAGGGTACTTAGCCAAATATTGAGGTTATTTTGCACCACATGTATTTGTTGAAAATAAAAGTTTGCAGAATTTTCCAAGACTTCGCAATTCTTAGCTTTAATAATAAACAATACTATAGAGTGAAAAGTATCTTAGAATTTTCATATGGAATAAAATTAACCAGGTGATGCAAAGTTATCTCACTTTACGGTACTAGAATGTGCTGAGTTTGAAGAAAAATTTGCAAAAAAATATTTATGTCGGTCATAATAACTTGAATCCTTGTATAAACAAGCACCGCCATGTTTGCTTACCTCTCAATCTCGGTGACTGGGTAGTTCGAAAAAAGAAGAGGAAAAAAAGGGGGGGATCAGAAGGCTGGGCAGCCAATCAACAGACATATTGCCGCTCCCTTTCAGTTTCTGATAGTCTGACACTTTGTTTGCTGCTATGGGTATATCTTCACCGACCATCTCAGCTTTGGCAAGAAAAATTGTATCATAGGTTGAATTCAACACGACAGTTTTCATGAAATTATTCTGTCAAAACCATTTCAGTCACAATTTTACCGAAGCTACACTCTAGTAATCAAGTTAAACATAGCGAAACTTAAATTTCCTAGTTGCTGACAAAGGGCTGTAATAGAGAAAAACAATCCGTAAGAACGATCCGAGAAATGAAGCCACTGAAACACATCCTGACATAAATTCACAGGTTATAAAGATCTTCCAGTTACGATGTCATACAGCAAAATTTCCTCGGTCATGTAACATCAAAATCTTAGAATTACTTTGTCACTACTGTTTGGTTCCTGCACTACATACTTCAGTAAACAATTATCAGAACAAGCAAGACTTTAAATAGGAAAACAGTAGGTTCGAGAAGAGACCATTATTATTTACATTATATTATATTATTTTGCTGACGTGCAGAATTCGTTTTCTTTTTCTGATGCTTTTACAGTCCAGTCATCAATTTGAACGAATTTTCAAAGCGATTGATGAAGTCTATAAGAAATAATGGACTTGTCATATCCTGTTTAACATAGGAAACACTTGTATTCTGAACTGGTAAAGAATGCTGATGCTACAAAATATGTTTCCTGAAAATGTTTGAATAAACATATAATTTATGTAGAAATTCGGTTCAATCGTTTATCCGTAAAAATAATAAATCTAAGAAGACATGACGTACACTCAGTCCGCACCAAGCACGCAGATATTTCCAGCATGTTGCTGGCTGGTCCACTGACATGATTATAGCAACATTCTTAGCAAAATGTCGGAGGAAGCTGGGAGGATATTGCTGTCTCAATAAAAAATTCCCGGATCAACAGTCAAGTAAGCCCTTTTCAAGGCCTTGCTAAAAAAATTTAACATTCGGCAAAAATGTTTACATTTCCGCTGCTTATTATTTTTAACACTGTCGCGCGACTAACACTGCAAATATTTCGTCACCCTCAAAAACTAACGACTGGTTGCGCAATATCATTGGCTAGTGCAAGTAATGCGGGCGCGGAAAGGTATCTACTCTACTGTGAACAGCCTAGGCGAGATATAGGACCAGAAGCACGTACCTGTATCTTGGAGTGGCCGTCCCTCCAGGGGGCAGTAGTGGCACCCAGTCCTCGTCTCTTGTCCAGCAGCAGCTCGGTGGGACACTTCTCGAAGATGAGCACACGCTCGGCCACCGAACCGCGCGTCAGGAACGGCCTCACGGGGTTGGCGCCCGCGGCCGCCGCAGCCGCCCCAGGAGCCGCCCTCAGCAGGTGCTGGCGCTGCAGGTTGGTCAGCTCTGGGTGCGGCACTGTCCTTCCCGTCTCCGGCCGACCCCTCACCACCCCCGGCTGCGCGTACCGAGACTTGGCGTACTCGGGCTCCTTCTTCTTCGGCTCCGCGGGGCCCGGCTTCTTGGTAGGCATCACCTCCCGCTCCTTGACCAGCGTGCCAGGGCTGGTAGGAGACTTCTTCTTGACGACGACACGCTCGTCGGCGATGATCACTCCCGTCTTCAAGGCGTTGATGAGGCGCTCCTCTTCCCGGGCCACCTCGTCCAAGTACTCGGCGCTGTTCTTGGCAGGCAACGTGCTGAACTTACCGCCACCGAAGGCTACGGCTCGGCGCTTGGCTGTCTCGTCGGCGACCGCCGCGACCTTGCCACCTCCGACGGCCTTGTTCTTGAGCGGCCACGTTGACAGGCCCGAGGAGGTGGACGAAGACGACGAAGCAGGGGATGGCTCTGTTGCGGGTCTCGTGCTTACGGCAAGCTGCGGGATTCTGGAGGGCTGTTGATGCCTCGACGCCGTCGTCGCTGACGGACTCGTCCTCATCTCGGGCTGCTTCTCGAACTTTTGACGAGCGAACTGGATGGAAGAGGGTGGCGACGACCTGCGACGGGCCGCCAGCCGCGCCTTGTCTTCCGACACGAAGGTGTTGACCAGGCGCTCGAGGTTGTTGGCGTCGAGCGACAGGTCGACAGACTGCGGGGGCGGCTGTTGGGTGCCCATTGTGTGGGCGGCGGGCTTGAGGGCTGGACCGAAGCGGTCGGCGGCGGCCGCCGCTCCCCCGTGGCACTTTAGTATTTCCGTGGGCGCCAGACCTCGCGCTTTCCACGTCTGATATATGGCCTCGGCGTGGTCTGAGATCTGCTTCGCGATCGCGGCGATGTCGTCCTCTGGCTCGGCGGCGAACTGTGCACGACGGCCCTCGGCCGCCGCCGCCATGTCCTTGAGCTGGGGGTGGTGGCGCAAGAGATAGCGCACGGCGGCTGGAGACAGCTCGGGCGAGGGGTCGAGCACCAGCTCGGCGAGGTCGGGCCGGTCCGGGAGGGGCACCACCGTCACGGGGATCGCGTAGCCGAAGTGCACGGCGCGGCAGTCGACACGCTGGGGCCGACCCTCGTTGACGAGGCACGCGTTCAAGTCGGGACAGTGCACGGCGCGCCCCGGCCGCGGGTCCACCACGGCGGACAAGTAGCGGGTCACGCTAGCCGCTAGGCGCTGCTGCGGGGGTGTTGGTCCGGCGGCGGCGCTCATGGCCCCATCATGAGGGCGCGCCCCTTCACCTCCGTCCGTCCTGCCTGGTTGCTGCTCCTCCTCGTCGTTGTCGTCAGCGTACCTCTGGCTTCACGCGATGTTCCTCCTCGGGCGCTGGCGGCTCTGCGACTGGGCGCCTCGCCCCGCCGACGGGCCCCCCATCGTTCCTGCGGACAGAAATAAACCCCCGTCGCCCTGGTGAGACGTCGGCCGCCGCATACCAGCTCAGCATGGCGGCCTCGCACTGCCGCCAACCTAGCTCTTACTTCACGGTAAATTCCGTCTTTATTAATGATCCCAAACCTATTTTCTAACCTACAGAACGTAAAACCCTAACTTTTGGACTAGCAAACTTAAATATAATGAAGAGCTGTTATGCATAGTTAAGATGCGGCATTTAGCTACCGCATTATTTGCATTAACCAGGCAATCATTTGGAAATGTGTAATGACTGAATTAACCTTGAATGGTCATTATCTCACTGATTCCTTTCTGCGGCAATATATTACTTTAATATGTGTATTAATTTACCCACCTACGCTGTCTAACAATACTACATAGATCCACAACTAATCTTACAATATATTCATGTACATTAAAAGTTGAACAGAGGTCAAAATAAAAATTAAAAAATTAAAAACAAAAATTAACACAAAATAATACACCAATACATACTACGAAATATCTTACAATATTTAGTATTCTCTCATGGACATTCGTTATTCGAAAACGTTCACACCAATGTATCTATTTACCAGTAGATTATACCTGTGGGATTGGACTTACTTCACGTTTTTTAATAGCATTTAGCTTAATTTTTAATTTCGTAGCACGCCACACCAAGGAGACAATAGATTTAATAATATAGGCTATAGTTTTGAAGCCATGCGATTACTAGCAGCAGCGAAAAATTTGAACATGAGACAAAATTGCACGCTGAGCTGCTGATTTGTATCTAGGTGCTTGTCTACGATAATCTACCTTGGTGAATATTTGGATGGATATTATACTAAAGTAACGTATGCCCTATTTTTTGTAGGTTGCAACTGTCGTCGTTACTGCGACAAGTTCTCTACCGCAGTAAACAGCATTGTTAAAGGCATACCACAACTAACTGCATATTTTAAAATCGCGGCGTATTCAACAGTTTAAGAGCCCTATACAGTAGGCGCTAGATGCCGCGTCTGAGATACGAAAACAGGCAGGCGATAAGGTCTAGACTGGCTTGTGCCTCAACAAATGTATCGCCTTTACGCGCGGGGCGCGAAAACGGCGTGCAGTGTTTCTCATTGGCTGTTTCCTGTGGAACTTCTAGCGGTGATCCTACTTTTTCATTTACGGAAAATGCGTAATAGAGTCCATCGCCTGCTTCCCTGTTTTGTTCTACGATACCGGTTGTTATTTTTTACCTGACAGTAGTCTGAAAATATCCCCCCCCTTTTTTTTTATTCATAGAAATTTCGAGGTGCCCAGAAACCATATTTCTAAGCATGATACATAGAAAACGAAAAAAATAGAAGCATAGTTTAAATGTGTTTTCTTTTTGTTGATAGAGGTATCGAAACCATGTTTAGTAGTATTTCTTAAAAAAATCTTTCTCCTAACACGTTACAACAATGTTTATGCGCCAGCTGTATAGGACTTTAAAGTTTTTTTGGTACTGTAGTCCGCTTATTACATAAGTTTCTAGAGATTGCCATTTCGTTGTAATCGTGGGTTTGTTTTTTATAATCTGGGATTAAACAGAAGAATATCTACATTAAAGTTATAAAAAATGTGCAACGGAACTTACTGAAACATGTCTTCCAGCACACGTGATGTTCAAAGCACTATTTTCCCAACTTCTTCCCCACCTTTCCCCCACGGCTGTAAATTCGGTAGCAGGAAGTATATAATAAGAGAGTCCTAGTCAACGAGAACCTTTTTTCACCGATGACGCTCGAAGTAGGCTAAAATTCCCCCCTTCCCTAATACCAACGTCAGAACAAGCAATTCAACACAAGAGATGCGTTTCAGAATTGACAAGTTCATAATAAAATTTCCGTTATTACAGTTAACTTTTCAACAAACTAAATAAAACTACTTGTTGATGACATGCGTTAGTATACCTGCATAATTTAAGTTCGTTACCATTTAATTCTACTCTTATTTTTCGTTTCATAAGTTGGTCTTCGGGCGAGGGGAATTTCGGCAATGTTCGGTGAAGGATTTGTTTTCCCTGTCCCAGTTACGAGGGCCTGTTTGGTAATGGCAATGTCGTTCCTCTAACGGGGGCGATGATAATGAGATAACGATGCCAGAGCAGCGGCGGCCCAATGAAAACAAGACGCATGTTGTGGTTGGCAGGTGACCGCGCAGCCCTGGGGCGACGCCCACTTAACGTTGCCGGCACTGGGGAGCCGTCCCGCCGCGCCGCCAGAGAGGAAACACGCTGCGTCACACGCCAAGGAGGTTGTACGTGAGACTATACACATCCTCCTTGGCAGAGACTTGCCAAGTCGAGCGCTGTTCGCGTGCTCTTAGCGTTTTGAGTGGTCACGAGTTGGAGTAGGGTAGGCTTGGGTAAGGTTAATTCCATTATACAGATTAGGAAGATAATCGAATATATTATGGACGAGGTTGGCTGCATGTTTCATGCTGGCGTTAATGGAGAGAACTTCAGGTGTGCAAAACCGAACATTTCCGAAGCACCAGCATAAAGATGACCCCTCGTCAATAGCAGCGCTACCATCGGCATAAATTGAGCCTTGCCTAGTAACCTTGAACCATGCCTACTTTCTTAGCGGTCATATACGCACGTGGGGCAAATTTAAAAACTATTTTTTTTAGAGTGTATATACGTAAAAGAAAATTTCGCAAGTTCAGTGACCTGAATATTATAATCCAGATTCCTATGTATACTCCAGCCCCGTTCATTTGTTCATTGTCTGCTTTTCCATTGAGTAGAAAATGGACAAATGGTCGGGTCTTGAGTATACACTGTGGATTCTAACGTTCAGGTAACTGAACTCGCGAAATACATTTTCCTACTGACAAAGCATGACTGTGGTAGCAGCTAGTAGACAAACGACGTGGCTTGAGTGTGTAATGGACCGAAAAAATGTTGTCTACAGGCCAACGAATTTATAAATTAATCTGCTCTTAGCTTCTGGAAAATACCGTCGCACAAGTATCCCTTGTGAATCTGCTAGGGTTGTCTCTAACAACTGGATGAGAAATTATACCCTGGCTATTATGTTACTAGAGCGTTAGGCCATTTGGTTGAAATACACAGCTATAATCAATTGCAAAAATTTACGGCAACGCGAGTGTATTTAAAGGCCAAAATATTTTACAATATCGAAAAAAAAAAGTGTAAAACACTGCAACACATGCCCATTGTGACACTGTAAGAATAAATAAAATACACTTCAGGCCACGGTCGTAGAAGAACAGGTCTAGACACTCGCCATATCTACCAATGTATTTTGCTTGACCTCCTTGATGTTTGGCGGTTGTTCGTCAAGTCACCGAGAATATTGTGTTTTATCATTGAGTATCTTTACTCAATGGTTTTATTGGCGCTTCAGTTAGGGCGGTCGGACTCAAACTACGCCCACTTTTTCCATTGTTAACATTATAAAGTAAATAAAGATTGCTGGAGCGATGCTTTAAAATTGTGAGCAAAGTTAAGTATTTCATAAATTGATTAAAAAAAATACGTTTTGATAAATTGTTTATCATAGTGGGAGGGAAGTGGGCGGAGATGAGCTCGACCGCCGGATTACAGCGCCAAAAATGTATAGCGTTATCGGTAACTTGGTGAACTGCAGCCAAACAACAAAGGGGTCCAGTTTCCAGGCGAGTGTCCAGACCTGTTCTTCTACGGCCATGCTTCAGGCTAGTAGGAATGTCACTTTTATACCACGCACACTAGGAAGTGAGCATTTTAACATCTCCTCGGCAGCAAGGTCGTTAGAGACGGTGACACACAACTAGGTACAATGAGAGGAGCTGGGAGAGGAGTCGACCATGGCCTTTTTAGTTAAGGAACCAACGTGTTACCGTTGCACCACCTCGCTCGGTCCACGCACACTTGAAACACTATGCCATCTACCATGGTTAGAGAGGATGATTTATCGCGAAAATGTTTTGTGTCAATATAGCCTTGTAGACACTGCAGTTAATTACAACACATGTAATTAGGTGATGTACGGCTGACACAACGTAGCTGTCTGCAAACCAATAATAGGCATTACATAATACAACAGCGGGATTCTTATTGGTTCAGTCAACTAGGGCTACAGCTCCACATAAAAGCGAAAAACAGTCATCATCTGGTAAACTGAACGTGCGCTGAAACCCAGCAAACAGTCAAGTTTTCCCGCGATAAATCATCCTCTCTAACCATGGTAAAAAAAAAAAAAAAAAAAAAAAAAAAAAAAAAAAAAAAAAAAAAAAAAAAAAAAAAAAAAGTTTTCCACACTGCTACATCTAAAAAAAAAAAAAAGCATGTAGAACAAACTAAAATACAGGATGTTCCGGGAGGAGACGTCAATAAAGAGGCAGATGATAGAATGATAGAGAGACCCAAGACCTACCACATAAACCAAACTTGTACAGTCCGATTCGCAGCCGTCTAAAAGTTATAAATTTTTAAAGAAAGTGTGGCGATACTCTACCCTAAGCTAAGTATTTACTGACGGTGTAAAAAGTATTGGTCCACGTGGAACGAAATTTGTTCACACAAAAGGTGATTAGTGTCGTCACATTTAAAAACACATTTCACGTCACTGAGAGTACAGCTTCATTGGTTAAAAAAATCACTTTCACAAAAGTTGTGTTTGGTTCTGTACAGATGCCTTTAGTTTACACGAGGTAAAAAATTATCAGTAGGTCACATAAATGATCACCCGCTGTTGGGAAAACTGCTCCATGATATGGCTAATTAATTAGTAAAAACCAGTATTTTAAATTAACAAACGTCGATGCAGTAAATACGAAAACATAACGTAATGCAGAAGATTCAAAGAATGTGATATCAGCTATAAGGTTGAAATTAGTACGTGAGTAAATAATTAAACGTAACTTTCTTAAAATAAAAATATTACACAATATTTGAAATTATTAAAATGTATTTTTCGTGTTTAATTCGTGAGGATAAAATGAAATGTTATTAATAAAAGTGGTAAGAGTCAGTTATTTCAATAAACAAAATTGATATTGTTGAAAGGGTAAGTTAAGATTAACGGATAACATTACCGGTCAGCCTTACGTTGTCGCTGCTTCATATTTACAGCCGCCACGGTTATGTAGAGGCTATTGCGCTCGCCTCCCATCATTGCGAACTGGGTGTAATTCCTGAATAGCCTCACAAGCAGATTTTCTGCACGTAGGCAATTGTGGCTAATACATGATGATGGATGGGGAGGAGGGGGAGGTTGACTGGTCTTTCACTTACTTCTGTATTTCGTTCCAGTACCATTCCATACTCACATTATTCACCTTAATTTTTGTTGGGGGGGGGGGGGGGA
>PNEQ01039757.1:0-11190 GCA_003012365.1 Medauroidea extradentata | reverse complement strand
ATACTGTGGACGCGTTTTTAAAAACAATGTAACCTACCATTCGTCAGCAAAAAAAAATATTTTGCTTCATTTTTGCTTATTTTCACGACAAAAAAACGTGGTAATTTGGGTGCTGAAATCTAAAAAAACCGTTCAGTATATGTCTACAAAAAAATTCTGCTACAAATTATAACATATAAGTGTCAAAACTGTGGAGCAAAATTTTGATATGAGTATTTAGGTAGCAATAAAAAAATATTTTCGAAAACAGTGCAAAACTCAGTAACAAGGCCTTAAGGGCGTTGGACACGTAAAAATTCAAAATTTTATATTTGTGCCAAACACTGTTCAACTTTTGAACATCAGATAACACGTCATTTCCCCAAATAAAAAAAAAATTTAGGCCCCATAGTTTTTGCATAATCACTCATCAAAGTCTCAAAATGGCCATTGCGGTGTAGCCAAAATAAAAAAAAAGTAATTAACGAATAAATTCAAAATTACAGGAACTGATAGTTAGTGAATCAATGCATTTTACGACATGGCTGACAGAAGTTAGTTTTGAAAATTTCAATAGTAGCCAAAAGTCAAAGTTATGCAAAAATTTACCCATTGTCATAGATTTTTTAAAAATACAAAAAGTTATCGCTTTGTGTTCACAAAAGTGTCTTGAAGTAGCTCACATAATTAATAATCAGTATGAATTATCTTGTTTCTGCAAGTTAATTCTTTTTTATTATTTTGGATACACCGCAACTGCCATTTTGTGGCTTTGATAGGTCATAATGCTAAAACTATGGGACCTATTTTTTTTTTTTTTTTAATTTGGGGAAATGACATGTTATCTGATGTGTAAAAGTTGAACAGTGTTTGGCACAAATATAAAATTTTGAATTTTTACGGGTCCAACGTCCTTAACAACGAGGTATTAAGAGCCGATGAGGGTGACACTAGGCGTAGGACAACTCAACAAACATGCCCGGTCCCAGATGTGAACCGCGGACCCCTCGCATCACAGATCAACGCTTTACCGACAGCGCTACGGGGTCGGGCACCTTCATCGGCTGACAAGATATCATTGAAAATAACTGCACAAATAGCTCCATTACATTTCTTTCGTTTCGTCGGATCAAGACCTTGTATTGTTTCTCGACTAGAAGAGACGTATTTGTTAGGGTGTCATATGATATGCTGCAAGCAGTATTGGTGATAGTACGCAACTGTTCACCCCAGATGTACCGCATGTTTACAAATAGTCTGTACACAAAGATGTGGTATTATTAATAAAATGCAGAAAATCTGCCTACGAGGCTATTCAGGAATTACACCCAGTTCGCAATGATGGGAGGCGAGCGCAATAGCCTCTACATAACCGTGGCGGCTGTAAATATGAAGCAGCGACTACGTAAGGCTGACCGGTAATGTTACCCGTTAATCTTAACTTACCCTTTCAATAATATCAATTTTGTTTAATGAAGTAACAGACTCTTCATTTTATCCTCACAAATTTAACACATTACACTCAAAATGGATTGTAACAATTTCAAACATTGTGTAATATTTTTATTTTTAAAAAGTTACATTTAATTATTTACTCACATACTAATTTCAACCTTATAGCTGATTTCACATTCTTTCAATCTTCTGCATTACGTTATGTTTTCGTATTTACTGCATCGACGTTTGTTAATTTAAAATACTGGTTTTTACTAATTAATTAGCCATATCATGGAGCAGTTTTCCCAACAGCGGGTGATCGTTTATGTGACCTACTGATAATTTTTTACCTCGTGTAAACTAAAGGCATCTGTACAGAACCAAACACAACTTTTGTGAAAGTGATTTTTTTATACCACGAAGCTATACTCTCAGTGGCGTGAAATGTGTTTTTAAATGTCACGACATTAATCACCTTTGGTGTGAACAAATTTCGTTCCACATGGACCATTATTTTTTACACCATCAGTACATACTTAGCTCAGGGTAGAATATAGCCAAATTTTCTTTAAAAATTCATAACTTTTTGACGGTTGCGAATCGGATTACACAAGTTTGGTTTATTTGGTAGGCCTTGGGCTCCTTTAACCCGCCTCTTTATCGACGTCTACTCCCGGAACATCCTGTATAATAAGTGCATTGAACTTTGCAAAAGTTTATTCGGTAACAAAATTTTACCCTTGATGAAGGTCGTTTAGGTGTGAAAACTTGTAGAATTATAGATTTGTACGAAAAAGTATTAGTTTTTTAGAAGTTACTAGTAACAACATTATCGTTCTTTGAAACATTTTTAGGATGTAGGCCTATACTATTCTCATAATGGCATGTGAAAGTCAAAATTTGCATCAACGTGCACCCAACAAAACAAATTACTCTTGATGAAATGAAATAAGTTACACTGAAATTATATGTCTTGGACTAAATTCTCAACGTTATAAAAACCTAAAACGACTTATTTTTGTGTTGGGAAAATTTCTGAAAGTAAAGATTTTTACTTGGTCTTAATCAATTTTTTAAACATACAAAAATTAGCTGTTTTATGATTTTATAAATATTACCAAATATACCGTAACGTCTAACTTTGGCGAAAATCATTTCAGTTCAGCAAGTATGTTGGTTTTATGCTGCCGTAACAAGAACATTTTAAATTTCACATACCGTTATGGGAATATTATTCGTGTTTAAATATTTCAATAGGAATATAATGTGGTTACTAGTAACGTCTATATAACTAACATTATTTCGTACAAATATAATCTTATGAATTTTTCTCACTTGAACGACCTTAATTAAGCCCATAATAAGAACAGTTCGACAGAAAAGTTGCAAGCTTATTCTGTGCTTGGCGTCTAATGGCGATGCGGCATTTGAAACGTGCATCAAGGTCGCCCTTTAGCTTCTTCGTTTCAGATTCTCCAATATGCAAAAAAAGTTGCAAGCAGGAGGCACCATTAAAAAAAAAAATTTCTTAAACTAAATAATTAAAAAAAAATAATTTGCAATTAGGAAATACCTGTGCTTCTCTTGTGGACAAATACAGAAGTTGTGTTATACTCTGTTTCATATAAGTTTGTCGATTTCAGCATTTGTACTGCAAAGTTTGTCTTGTGTAGTGATGCAAATAACCATATATTACAAATTATTGCCCATAAGTAGGTGTCAAATTCATCAAAACTAATATGAAATGGAGTATAACAAAATATCGACGTAAAAAAATTAAAAACAAGACAGATGAAGTGAGTTAGTAAAAAAAGGACTGTCGTAGGTATCATGACTATATTAAAATAAGAGCAGAAATCCAGTTTGATCGTCACTACTGTCTGGATTGTTGTTCCAACTGTTCTGTAGAATAAACAACTTCTAGTAAACATATTGATACTAATACAAAACATAGTTGTAAGTACAATCCAAATAGTGGGCCTAATCAAATTGGACTGGAGTCCCTATATGAACAGAGGCAGGGTATTTACAATATAATATATTCTCAGTGTGTGATTTAGGGACCCTGGATTTTCGTAGAAAGATTTTTGCAACATCTTGTTTCAATGCCTTTAAATAACAGACGTGTGGTGCTGCAGTAACCTTATTCTGGTTGGCACAGTCAAATGAGGTACGACTCTGCACAAAGACACTCTGCCAGTACATATGAATCAGACGTGTACGTAATGCACTGATGCAGGTTGGATGCAAACATTTTTTCGCGATAATCCAGGGACCCCTACGTATATAAAAAAACACGAGAGCTTGAAGCATTCATGCTAGATCACAGCTCTAACTCAGCTATATAGGTGGTCCGGGATATAGTGAGCACTCAAAACTGCCCTACTAAATTTCTATTTTCAGCCAATTCGTATGTTTCCGCACGTAATGACTAACGACGAGACATGTCTTAACCTCTCCGGACGCTTCACTTGATGTTCGCGTGTGTACGACAAATTGTGCAGTCGCTTAGAACATTTATAGACTGATAAAAACAACAGTTTATTGATTATATAAACTTCAAACATGTCGATTTCATTTGGCGGCCGCGGTGGCCGAATGGTCACACTTTTCGCCTCCCACCAAGGCGATCCGGGTTCGATTCCCGGCGGGGTCGGTCCCCGGATATTCGCATGTGAGAAACGTGCCGGACGATGCCGCTGGTTTTCTCGGGGATCTTCCGTTTCCCCCGCCCTCTTCATTCCGGCTGCTCCACACCCCTCCTCATGTCTCCCTCACCAGCGACCTCGATGTTGAGCGCTGACCAAAATCTCTCTCTCTTTCTCTCGATTTCATTTGATTTATTTCAGAACGGTTGAATTTAAATAAGAACTATAACATTCAGTAAGTTCTATGTCAACCATACAAATAAATAGTAAGGCAACTATTGATAATGTTAATTAATGTGCAGTAACGGCTAGCGATATTTTTCAAAGGTAGAATTTTTAGAGCTCACTTTATCCCGAACGACCTATACGAGTCCCATGGCAGGGATGACTCTTCATCGCCGAGGCGGGAAATGAGAAATGGCGGCCGGGCTGCAGAAGGGCGACAACAATCGATACTGCGGTAACCAGTGCGATATCAGCGGCTTCCCTCCCTCTCTCATCTGGCCCATCAGTTACATCCGGCAGGTCGATGGCTGGCTGCCACGAAGGGTGGCTTCCTCTCGCCGCTAATCGCATTACATCCTCTCTCTCGCCAGCGTCGATCATTACCTTCATTCCGCTACGTACCACCACAGAACAGCCAAGAGTACAGAAGACGTGCCAGTGAAGTAAGAGCACTCGAGCGGTTATTGGTTGTACTGTATCTTGTGTCTTATTGGCCAGAGCCTGCTGTGGCGAATCCTGTATCCGCCAGGTCTGATTCAGGCGCGTTTATTTACTCTAAATTACAGGGCTTATTTACGTCCCCCGGTTTTATGCCGCTAGGCTTAATAAGGGACGGCTCACAAACTATATAAACCTAGATAAACGACACAAATACTCATGACCGTGGTGGGATTCGAACCAGGGCCTTTCGCACAGTAGGCCGGCATGCTAGCGACCACACTACGGAGGCTGCCTCTTTGTCGCAACATACAGTATGTTTGAATATGAATGAAAAGTTTTCAACACAAAGCCTTTTAAAAAAAAATACAACTACCACTACCAAAAAAGTTACATTGAACTTAATTTAATAGTGACACAATGGTTAGCATTACTTTACACTTCAAGTAAACTTTTTCTTGCGGCAAAGCTACCTCGCAGTGGCTTAAAACCTCACCAAATTTGTGGTGTAACAATGATACGTCACTGGTTCTTACGATACGACTTCATCGATACACGGTGCATACAGAACTTTACTGTAAACACGACATATCGTTAGTATGGTCATTAATGTTTCGAGAAAATAATTTCGCCCCAGTTTGTTTCAGTGCCTTACGTGCACGTCTGTCGTTCTGGTTCATGGTCAGGGATTGGATGTTTTAACTGTCACGTGTCTTGAGGTTCTACCTGCAAATATCATACTTGTGGTGTCGCTGCAACCTTAGACACGCTGCCAATAACCATGAAGCAAAACTGCAGATGTGCACGTAAGGCACTGAAACTAACTGGGGCTAAATTAACTTCGCGAAATATTCATGGCCCTATATATCAGTAAAAGTTAAAACATTAGCGATAACGTTTCTTTTCCCTCGATCGCCATTTATTGTATCGTTTAATCCGACGCATCCGGCGAAGGCGCCCTACTTCCGCTTCGTCGTTTACTACGAGTTGCGGTTCTTCAGCGGCATTATTGTGGCAGTACCACTTCTCTGTACCCGAGCCCGGAGGCTTACCAGGAGTAAGCAAACATTACAAATATTTGTAATGTCGGCCCTGAGAAGACACACACCACTTCAGTCCTATGCAGTCAGTCTACCACCAAGTCTTCAAATGATTTTCTTGAAAATATGTTTTAAATCATCTTATTGCGGTGTCTTACGTGCACATCTGAAGTTTTGCTTCATTGTTGCTGGCAACAAGTCTCTGATTAAATATGTTTCTCATTTGACAGTACCAATCGTAATAAGGTTACTGCGACACGTCTGTTAATAAACATTAAAGGTTTTTTTGGACATACGGCATTTATAACACGAACCCGTTGCAAGAATCGTTCAAAGATCACGTATGTTATTTGCGTGCATAACCCGAAGCTCTGAAAGTGGAAAACATCGAATCACTGACATTGAAGTAAGTCTGCAGATGTGCATGATCCATGGCCTCTAAGGATTGGCAGCAAAACGTTCGAGCACGTAAGTGATAAAAAACATCAAATCATTGACAATGACGCAGCGCTACATATGTGCACATAATGCACTGAAACAAACTGTTGCAAAAATCTTTTCACAAAAAAAATGGGTCCCTTCTTTAGCTCTTCGAATAGCTCAAAGCTAGGACATAGCTGAATGCAGCCGCCAGAAAGAGATACGCTGCCAGGGGCGTAGCCCAAAATTTTTTTCAGGGGGGGGATATTACCCATTCACGACACTAATATAAAGGGGGGGGGGGTCTGAGAGTCCTCCCCCGGAATTTTTTTTTTTTTTTTAGGTACAAAATGGTGCAACTTAAGAACTTTGCAAACCAAAAAATGAATATACCACTTTAATAATTTAATAAATTTTATTAGTTTTAATTTAATTTTAACATTTCCATAGAATTTCGGGGGGGGGGGATATATCCCGATATCCCCCCCTAACTACGCCCCTGTACGCTGCCTAGCCAGGGTCACCAGCCGACACGCACAGACACGTGACGTCTCGTCTCCTGAACGGGCGCCCCAATTCCGACCACACGTCGCGCGCATTCCTGTCTTACAGTAGAGGGAGGGTCTTCCGACACGCTTACCAGCCACTCCTGTCCCGCACCAGACCCTCCTATGCATAACTCTGCGTACAACACCAGCCGCCACACTAGACAAGGTAATACTGCAGCACTGAACATGTTCATATACTTACAGCATATCTACAAACAACTGCATTTTTAGAACGCCACGAGAATCATGGGCTAAATTGGAGACGAAAATGTTTGTGGCAAAATGTTGTACAACGTCATTTTACATGCATAGTGTGGCAACATAACACTGCAGTATTGCGCCCCATAGATATCTTACCTTATTACTATTGTTCTGACCTGCATATTATGGGCGCAGGTTAAAATCCCGAGCAGTCCAAACATGATACTGACTTAACATCTTTAGCATATTTAGGGGGAGGGGTGGCATGATGTGAGTATGGACATTGAGTATGGTATGGAGCAGCGCTGGAATGAAGGGGCGAGGGAAACGGGAGATCCCCGAGAAGAACTGCCGACCAGCGGGATTGTCCGGCACGATTCCCACGTGCGAAAAATCCCGGGAAACGAATCCGGATCGCATTGGTGGAAGGTGAGGGGGTCTAACTCATGAACCATCGCGGTCTCTACAAACATAAAATAACACCTGGACGTGGAGCGCAAGAAGGGACTTTCTCCGTGCAGTGTTGCCACACTGTACACGTAAAATGCTGTCGGACAACATTTCGCCACTTAAATTTTTGTCTTCAGTTTAGCCCAGGATCAGCGTGGGGTGCTTATTATGCAGTTGTTTCAATGCAACTTGTACACTACGTGTATTTTATGTAGGCTGTACTAAGTATTCAATCACTAAACTTATACTGGCGATGGTGGACCTCAAAATAAAATTACTCCGTTTTATATTTAACTAACTAACCGCTGCCCGATGACTCCGCGATATACCCGTGTCTCTAGTCATTGTTAAATAATAATGCTGGAAGATAAAAAACATAAAATAATTTCTTATTTTCCGGCAAATGTCACGAAGTAAATAATGCAGTTACAATCTAACAACGTAAAAAGGAATTGAAGGTTACTGTCAGAGACCAGGAATGTTCGCGAATTCATCTGAGAAGACATTACAGTCCAAACTCCTGTACACGCTAATTACTTTTGCGACTGGGTTACAGCTAATAAAACTCTTACCTCAGACCTGCGCACCCATAGCAGAACTGCATCAAAGCACTGAGTTTCGCGCTTCTCTGTCACATGCAAAACTAGTAGCGACCTGAAAAATCCGCGTTTTATTTTCAGCTCAAGTTAGAACTATAAGTTTGTGCCACTTTTGCAATTGGCTTTTGAATTATTTGAAACTTCCTGGAGGAAAGGGAGTCAATAATAAATAAGCAGCTAAATGTAGTGGCTTCACTGTGTCAGCGAGCAGCCAATGAACATTATATTGCGGTCTGCTTGAGTACATAGATAGCCTACACGTCAGTGAGCGTGAAATTTTTCCGGTCTATACAACTGGCCACTCACTGGAGCAGCAGGCAGTGAACACGTAGCAGAAGAGAGAGTACACAGAGTTCAGCCGGCTCGTCATTGAACCCACAAAATTTCCCGAAATCTACTTAGGCAAAAAAAAAAAAAAGTAGCATAATAGTAAGCTCGGAACGATGAATATATGTTAAGTAAAAGACCTTCGCGTATTATACCTTTTAACCATATGGCGGAAACCCACACTGAGTGTGTACTGAGCATGCGTAAGTTAAGTACGAGAGTAAAATAATGACCATAAAATTGATTTCAAAAAATTCTTATTCCACAGCGCGTGCCTTTCCTGTTACAAATGATCATACTAATCTAAGTATTGCACGACTTGTAACATTGTTTTATCCATCCAATAACATCGTTTATCCTCGTATCTACCTGGTATGACCAGCACTCACTTAGTAATGTGTTCCTCCAAAAAAATATATTTCTTTGCTGCTCTATGTTCCATCATTCCAGGAAGTTCGGTGACAGAATTTTTGAACACCCGTACAGAAGCGAAATGGTATGACATAATGGCTGACAACGCAAAAGCGAAACTGACACACGTGAGGTGAACACAAGCGAGTAACATGATGGAATGTCACAAATATGTGCGGAACGTATGGTCGTCTCCAGTCATTTAACGGACCTCCATAGATAGGCTTCGTTTGTGTGCGTGAAGTAGGGATCTGTGGGGCGCTAAAGATGTCGTTGAAGGGGCTGTGTGACCGAGTGTCATTGCTACGTGAAACACACGCAGTTGGTGTGCAAGGTTTAACTACTATTCTAACATGGTCACACTTTGCTTGTTCACGGTCAATGGTCAATATTCCATACTAAGGGCCCGTAAATTTCTCGTTGTTATCTGAGAGCATACTGAACTCCAAGTGACCTTGTGCTCATCTGACTTCCGCTGTTGTGCAGTACACCTGAAGAGTTTTTCAACCAATGATATATACGATCTACTGTAAAATACCACTTATCATGTGTTGTGGGCACACAAATATGTTAATGTCCGTAATCTATTACGAAACGGAGTGTGTTCGTGTAAGAGTGTGCCAGTGCATCCTAGACAGTCGCCACATAATAACGTGAAATTTGCCCGTCTATATCCACAGTACGCAGTAGTCACTGAGTCAGTCAAAATGTGCTGTGTTTAGAGCGCTGAACAATGCCTGCGGAACCTGTATGCACGCCCATGACAAGTACCCCTTACTACATGAAGGTAGGCCACCAGCCAGGCCACTAGCCGAGGACAGCACAGCCGATCAGCAACATTATTGCGGACTGTGCATGCTTATGCTGCACAGCGTATCAACTACATTCGTGTCCTAAACAACTTCCAGCGTTTTTAAGCTTCAGAAATTTCGGGTGGACAGAGCCCAACGTTACATAACAGCGCTGCGTGCATTGAAGTTGGAAACTACACACTTGTTGGTATTACAATGTTACTTTTTTTACGTATCCCGGCTTATAGTATCCCAGTAAACCTATTCTATTTGGCGTAGGCAGATAAACAGCAACTCTGCACAAACACACGCTGCAAATAACCACTAAGTAGGGCTACAAATATGGACAATAGTCACTGACACAAGCCGAAGCAAGAATCTTTTCGCGAATATACAGGATACTTATTCGTCACAGTTTACTGCGTTGTAAATACTAATTAATGAAACATGGCATGTCGTTAGAGATGATGGTATATCGTGAAAATGTTTTGTGGCAACATACCCTTGAAAAAGCTGAAGTAAATTGCGAAACATGATTGGGAGATATACGTCTGCCACAATGCAGCTGCCATGTACCAAATGTTACAACAGCGGGATTCTTATTGGCTCAGTCAAATAGGGTAACAGCTTCACGTACAAGCGAACCAGTTATCTTCTGGTAAGCTGAACGCACGTTGAAACCGCAGCAAACAGTCAAGTTTTCCCGCGATAAACCACCATATCTACATATACTATTAACAATTCAGTTAAGAATGTACTGTACGTTTCACTGACTGATACAAGCTGAAAAAACCCGAGCGAGACGGTGCAACGTTTGGAATCGCATTCGGAGGGAACCATATTCGAATTCCGACTTTGGCCATCCTGATTTCAATTTCTCACTGTCCCCCGAAATCGCTCCAGAGGAATGTTGGGATGGTTCCTTCGCAAAGACCATGCCTGATTCCTCTCCCAGTTCCAGTCCTTGTCTAAAATTTGTGTTTAAGCGTCTCCAATGACCTTGCTGTCGGACGAGACGAAAAGCCCACTTAAGGTCGCTGCCTACCACGAAGACACAACAATTCTCATTATAAACACAGTTAATAAGTCCTCCGACATAGAAAAACACCAGGTCTTTTCAGACTGTTGTACTTCAAAATGTACCAACCCAATGTACATACAGCTCAGATAAAAACGTGCACTGAACTTTGCTGCACACTTTCCAGTAATAAAACGATATAGTCACCTCTTAAAGTCCCATAGTTGACAATTGATCGTCGGGAATCTTGCACGCTAGTTTAACGTTTGACTTATAGCGGCGCAGCACTTGATACATCACTTTTGAACCTTTAGCGCGCAGTTAGGCGGCGCCTTAAATCAAACTAAATACACGTTGACAAAAGCGAAAAACGTGCGTTACTACGTAAAAAGAAGGTGAAGGGAGTAGTGACCGCATGCGGGGACTGGCCCCACAGGGAGCAAAACCGGCCTAACCTGGATTTGAATAACCTTGCAGCCCCCTCCCCTTGGTGGTGCAAGGCCTCTGATTGGCCAAGACGTTGTCTAGGGGGGCGTGTCCTGAGCTGTGATTGGTTGTAGGGGTCTTTTGGTACGAATAGTACCTAAGTGCCATGAGGTCTGTGATTGGCCGAGAGCTTAAGCCCCGCCCTGTATGTGTGTATTGATTGTGTGTATGT
>PNEQ01039756.1:0-46199 GCA_003012365.1 Medauroidea extradentata | reverse complement strand
TGTGACAATTGAACTATTCTAGAGACTTGAAATTGACAGGGGGTGTTACGAGATTTGTAAACAATCTCTCTAGTTGGCTGTCCTGCCGCTAGTAGAGCACTTATGTAAATAAAGAAAGTTAGTTGATGGCGAACCTCAGATGTGTGTAGACATGTTGTTATTGTGCGGATAATACAACTGACCGTAATATGTTAACAGTACTTACATGATCATCAGTCACCAGTCTGCAATTAGTAATTATTTATAGTGAATTATATTTATAAAAAAGATTGTAAATCCAGGGTAGGTTGGCTGGCGGGGTTCTTTACATTATTTTTGTGTTTAACTGATCCAAACTACTACCTTTATTGTTCTTAACTTGTTTAAAGTAAATTTAATATTAAAGTATTTTCAATAAATCAAAAAATAAATAGTAACTATCGCACAAGGAGGAGAAATGATAGATCATTGACTTGTATGTTAAGGAGAATTTTGTTTGCCTTTCATTTTCAGTTTTCAGCTATGCCGGTTAGTTAAAGGTAATGTGTTGCTGTTGTTTCTTCCTGAGAGTGTAAATGGAGAGCAGCTGGTTACTTTCAAAGCATCCTAAATTGTGTTAACAGTAGGTACTAGAAAAATACTTGAATATGTGAAACACAGCCTTTCACTCCTTCCCTCATAGCCCATATATATTGTATCTTTTTGGGTGTTGTACTTTCCATACAAATAAATGTTAACAAAAAAAACACACACATTAATGAAATTTTTTTTCCAAAATCAATCACTGGACACAACAAATCACGTGGCCACGAGACATGGGTGCACTTCTGGACTAGTTTAAGATTCAGTATGGAAAATCTGCTGTACCCTGATAGAAACTCACAGTCAATAAAGATAATGCAACTTCTAGCGCCTGTCAGATGTCTTGGCTTGCAGGATAACTGCGTTCACGTAATACGTAACACAATTCATGCTACAAACAAGAGAATGGTTACAGCTATTGTAGAGAAGTTGGTTTGGTTACAGCTATTGTAGAGAAGTTGATTTCAAAAATTAATTCAGCTCATTATGTACAATTATCTTGCTTTCCTTTCTCCATCTAACATCAATAATAAAAGAGTTTCTCACTGATCAATTTCGCAATGTTTCATTCTGTAATGAAACGTCCATACGGTTAGAAAAAGTTTTAGTCTTCTGACTTTTCGTTTGCGTCCAAATATTTGAAATTACATACCATAAAATTTTGTATACAATTTTACCATTACATAATTCTTAAGTTATGATGTGATATACTTAATGATGCATGGAAACAGTATAAATACAAAGTTTTTGTTTTCGAATTTTTTAAACCCCTTACAATAGTGCTAATTATGAAACTAATATATCATTCAATACACATTTCAGTGCTGTACAATATGCAATAATTTTAAGATCAAAATTACAATATAAACTTTTTTTGGTATTTGGCAACATAGTGCTGAATGAAGGACAGTGATTATGACAATTACCGTGTCGAAAAGACAGAGTGATTGTCTATATAACTCCATACTGCAATCTAAGCATGAGATGCTCTATAGTTCAATCAGTGCCTTTCTTACCTGATCCCCTAATCCAAATTATGTGCAACTAGCCAAACATCATCATACCATGCTGACCACATAATTTTGGGCAATGGAAATGGGTAGGTGGGGTGGGAGAGTGTTGCCTTGCTGCATTCACGCAATGGAAACGGATGGGTTGGGTGGTAGTGTGTTGCCTTGCTGCGTTAGGACAATGGAAATGGGTGGGGTAGAGCCGAGAGCACAGTCTGAGGGCCATACTGCCATACGCAGAAAAAAATAAAGATACTATTTTCCATTAGGGGCAACCTACCTGCACGCTAAAGGCTCAGAAGTACGCAGACATAGGGTGACCTTGAAGCGTGTGTCAAATGCAGCATCACCTAAACGAGTCAAGCACTGAACTAGCGTCTAGCGTGCAAGGTTTCCACCGAACAGTTTTTAATATGGGACACTAAGCAGTGACCACATAATTTTATTTGTGGAAAGTTTGTAGCAAAGTTCAATACATGTCTGTGAGTTTAAATACATCCAGTTAGAACATTTTGAAGTAAGGCAGTCTGAAAAGGCAGTTTTTATCTACGGTGGAGGGATTAGAAACAGTGTTTTTGATTAGCATAGTGTCATGACAATGAGATTCTGACCTTGTCTGAAGTGTTTTTTCTTTTCGTACGTTGACAAAATGGGCACATGGAATAGTTTGTAAAAAAACCTGTTTACAAGCACACTGTGATGCATTTGAAGCCTGTGATAGATGGTCTGGCCCTTCCAGTAAGTTATGTGCATCACAGTATACAGGCACAATGTGACATGATACTCAAATTGAAATACTAGTTCTATCATTCAAACTGCAAATCCTAACTTCTTGGTCCTGTATGAAGTAAGGCCCAGGTGAATTGGTCCCCTTGCTGCCCCCCCCCCCCAAATTTCTTCCTCCCCTGTGATAGGGGAAATTGCTGAATCTCACTTCTTACATTTGCTTACTGTAGCTACAAGCATGCATTAAATTAAAAATTTCTGCTCTTGATTTAAACCAACAAATACCTAAGCTTGGAGTGTAAAATTCTGAAAATTATTGCTGCAATTTCTATCAAGCAGCTAAACGTTTGATGTACTAGACAGGAAGGATTGTCTTAGAATCCTTCTATATAGGTAAAGTCTGAAGAACAAAAACTTTACCAACCTGCTCTGGACTCATGTAGAGCTGAGTTCCCACTTGTGCAGTGTGCTTCTCGTCTGCTAAGAACATTTTGCCATCAGCACATGGTGTCTGTTCACAACAGCCTTCAACTATTGCTGTCACGAGGCCAAAATCACCCACTTTGATTTGCCCATCCAACGAGAAGAAGATGTTAGAAGGCTGCAATACAACACAAGAATCACATTGATACAATGCTCATCACTTACATTGTACACTGCAAATAAGAATGGCTAGATATCTGCCATGAGAGATTTAGTTATTTTTAAACTTTACAAACATACTTAATAAATGAATTAAATATGCAACTGTAGTTGCATACAAACAATTGCATTATTGTATGTACAATTTCAGTTCATACTGAGATAAACTTTATGATCATAAAATTACAAATATTACTGTCATAAAATTAGGTAATGATAATATTCTATCACATAATAAAAGTATTTATATGTACTGAACAATTTTACATGTATAATAGTTAGAATTTTTTAGTGCTTGAATTATCATTTCACACTTATCGCTATTATGTTCCTAGTTTTTCTAAGCTCAGTTTCAGGGCCTATCTTACTGACTTCTTTCAGCATGGAGAATTCCAGAAATTATTTATTATGTAACTTAAAGAAGTAGTGAATCCTTCTTGTACACAGGGTGGCCACGGGCAGGGAAAACCGGGAATTGTCAGGGATTTCAAAAGTGGTCAGGGAAAACTGGGAAAAGTCAGGGATTTTCTGTAGAGGTCAGGGAAAAGTCTACTGCATATTAAGTTTTATGTGTCGAGCAAACCTACTGATGTTCGCGTGTTATAATTTTTTTTTTCTGAGAAATGTTTGATTATTAATGAAAGTAAATTTAACATTTCTATTTGCTTTTAGTCCAGGCGCCATGTTGACTTCTTGGTTTTTGTTTTGTGACGAGAGTCTTGCGACAGTGGCTGGCCATGGCCAGTGCGCATGCGCAAGAAATATCATCAGGACAGCCATGAGTCACAAGTCTCGTTTTCTAAGTCTCGAGCATGCGCACTAGCCACGGCCAGCCGCTGTCTGGAGTCGCTCCTGTTTTACGAGAATGAATTTTTGCTAGCTGAAAAAGTTGCGACAGAGTGTTTAAAAGTGTTACACATAAAACTCAATAAGTGACATTGCATCGGAAATAAGATTTCGAAAGGCCAAACGTGTTTGTCAGATAGTGAGTTGGGGAACTAATTTTAATGCAGTTTTTTCTTTTGTTCACATGTGAAAAGGATTAGATAAATTATTTGTTTAAGTTATTATAACTATGAAACATGGCATTTCCCAGAAAAATTACAAATTTCTAAGAAGATTGGCTTTGAGATGAAAGATTTGCATTGTGGTTGGAATGGTCTAAAACTGGAAGTAATCACGCCCGTTAACAAAGAATGCATTGTGGAAAATCAAGCTAAGGAATCTCTCATAGCACAGAGACAGGTGTACGATTCTGTTGTTAATATTGGTGGTATTGAGAAGGTAACAATTAGAAAGAACTTGATGCACGCTGCTCGTAACTCCAGATCTCGATACCAAGAAGCTGCAGAAAGAAGAAAAGAGTGGCAGAACAAATACAAGAATTGGAGAGGAAAAAGCAACTACTTATGCAAAGCACACGAACAGAAACTGCTCTTCTTGAAGAGGAAATACAAGCCTTAAAAAGGCAAT
This sequence comes from Medauroidea extradentata, assembly GCA_003012365.1. NCBI lineage: Eukaryota > Metazoa > Arthropoda > Insecta > Phasmatodea > Phasmatidae > Medauroidea > Medauroidea extradentata. The sequence continues at coordinate 41,787 of PNEQ01039756.1, read as the reverse complement.
GAATCGTTGATATCAGAGCTACTTTTTGTTATCATTGCAAGTATTTGATCCTTTGATCACTGAAGTGCCAAACTGTAGTGATAATTTTGTAATTTAAGTATATTTTATAATAGGTACTAATTTTATTAATGTTTAAGGTACATTCAATTCAAACATTTCTGTTGTTGGGTTGTCAAATTATTTGCGAGCTTAAAGCTCAGTTCAGTGCAAGACTGAAGTGTTCTGTGACAAAAATGCATTCAGCAGTGATGCAGTTGAGCTACGTAGCATTTTAAAACGACGCTGTATTCTGAAGAGAAATCAAGGCAAATTTGACAGTGTTCTGCAGTGTCTTCTTTCAAAGTTGTTAAGTGTAGGAATATTATGTGTCTAGATTTTGTGCATAATATTGTCGGGCTATTCTTTTAAAACTGGGTACAAATTAATGTGATACCACGAAAGATACAGGGGGAATGTAACAACACAGGGGTAGAGCAAAATTCGCTTGGCAAATAAACAACTAACTTTAAACACAAATAAATACAATACCTTAAAAAACTCAGAAAACTACGAGAGGATTTAATACAATTACTCGGGATACGGATATTAGCTATCTTCCTGTACAGGAAGTAGGCATATGGGAATTTTAAATACTTAATAGTACTTAACTTAGTTCACCAGCGTTTCCACACAACACTTTCCTTAACAAACAAATGTATGGGGGACAATATAATAAATAAAAGAATTAGGTATCAAACGGTAACATTTAATAAAAGAATAAAAAGGTTTTACAACAAAATAGCAACTTTGGTTTCAAAAATATTTACATTACATTAATAATATTTTATATACTTAAAGATTTGAAAGAATAACAAACTTTATCTCAGATTATTTTTAATCAATATCAAATTTATACCCGCCGTTACAATTTAAACAAAATAAAACAACAAACTTGACGTACTAAGGCACTGAAGAAATGTCTGTGTACTGGTCTGCGGCCTTGGAGTTCCCGAAGTAAGACTTTATTTAAACATTAATTATTTTTATGGCTTGCATAAACGTTATTTGATTATTACCGATTAAGACATAATCTAGATGGCAGGGTGGGGCAGGAGCCCCATCCAGCAGTGACGTACTGACTTTTGACTCTCTGAAGACGACTCGCTGGAAAAGTCTCGCTCTGACCACGATCTAGACAATAATGACACCGCGACTGATGCCCTAAAACAGCACCGCCCCACCCACGATCCAGCACGACCAGTCAGCGTAATTTGCCTATAGTTGGTGCACCACCGGAATGTTCACCCCAGAAACATCCCAATTTCGCAACCAGAGTTAAGCCAAGTGCCTCCAAAACTGCAAACTATCACGACGACACTGGATCTGCAGCCCCAGCCGGTCAGCAGTGGCCCGCTTCTGACGAAACTTCATTGCAACAAACGACCCATGCTTCCTAGTTCACTAAATTTAAACAAAGTTCGGTGCAACGCGCCGGCAAAACTAAAACTCAAAAATTTAGCTCTATGTCAACACTGTATAATGATAAATTTTGCCTGAATGTAGCCTTTGCTGTAGCCTATTTAAAAAAAAAACATAAGGTAGTGCAATTTTTTGCAAAGGCATAATGTTGTTTCTATTATTACGTATAAGTAAATTTTTATGCAAAGGAAATACGGTAAGTTGAAGTTTTCAAATGTTTCATTATTTTTGTTGATCCTATAAGTACGAAGTTTTACTTTACAATTTTATTTCACACTAAAAAAAATGTAAGCCTGTATTTTTTGTTTGTAAATGTTCTATAAATAAATATCACATGTAAATTTTGAGAAATATTGTTAGTCAGGGAAAATGTTTTTATTGGTCAGGGAAAACCTGGAAAAGTCAGAGAATTTCATTTCAACACATCTGTGGCTGCCCTTAACAGTATTTTCTGGCTTAATTTTGTCTCATTAAAAGTTGTTTCTGAATTGCAGTTTGCAACTTGAAACACTAACTCCATTTTACTGTGTGTCATCTAACTTGCATATCTCTTCTAGCATTTAGAAATTTTTTTGTAAATAATAAGATACAGCAAGAAAAATACTACTACTGGACTGGTCATTCGGGATAAATGAGCACTAACGATTTAAGCTTTGAAAAAAGTCACTAGCTGTTACTGCATATAATTCAACATTAACAAGAGTTACATTATTGCTTGTATGGTTGGCAGCGAATTATCACATGTGGTTCAGTGTATTTTCCTATTTAAACACAACATTCCGAAAGAACATCAAATAAAATTTACCTCTCTGTATTTTTTTCCAACTACTAGTTGCTAAAAATTGACAAGGACATGCAAAGAGAAGGAAGAAAAATATTTCCGCTCATTGACAAATGCGCAGCTCACAGTGTTGATGTTCGGCTGGAAAACATTGAAATTATGTTTTTGCCTCTGAACTGCACTTCTCAGTTGCAGCCTCTTGATCAAGGCAGTATACAGAATGCCAAGGTGAACTTTCATAAACACCTTGTTCAAAGGTTGCTCATCAACATAAGGTTGAAAGTGCCGACGAAGATCAATGTTCGTCAGGCTATTGAGACGATCACGAGTGGTTGGTGGAACGTGCAAAAAAATACAACTGCCAACTGCTGGAAAAAGTCAGGCATTGTAAACTGTAAGGCAGATGAGTTCACTGCAAGTATATCGTCCCAGGATGCAAGCCACAGTTCAGCACAAGCAAGTGACAGCACTGATATTGACCCAGAAGTATGGCAAGAAGTATCGACTTCCACATAGTTTGATGGTACCATTTCATTTGCGGATTATGTTTCTGTCGATAATGAAATAGAAACAACACAAGTGTTGACATACAGTGACATCATTAGTGAAGTCATTCAATCACAGTCATCAAAAGATACATCAGATGATGATTCTGACTGTGATGAGCCACCTGTAACTTCAATGGAAGCCATTCAGTGTGTACAAAAACTGAACAAATTTATTTATTCCTAAAACCACAAATGTTCCAGAAGCAATTAGGAAATCTTTGTATGACATTAAACATTTTGTTCATCAAAGCATCATCCAAACTCGAAAACAAACTGAAATTACAGAAATTTTTTTTTTTAATAAATAAGCTCTACCTATGCAGAAACACCATCATTTGAACTGATATATTTACTCCAGATGGTAATTTTTAATACTTCAAGAAAACACTTAAGTTAGATTTTTTCTCATTTATTGATGTAAAGATGTGTACTGTATGTATATTTCAGTATTACGTACCTTTCAGTACTAAGTACAAAAACTTGAGGTCTCTGCAGGTACTTAGTAATGAGATTCTACTGTAGGTCATTTCCTCCCACTTTTTTCCAGTGTTTACATTATAAAGCTAAACAATTTATCAAAACATATTTTTTATCAATTTATGAAATACTTCCTTTGCTCACAATCCTAAAGCATGGCTCCAGCAATCTTTAGTTTATTTACTTTATAATGTAAACACTGGAGAAAAGTGGGCGGAGTTTGAGTCCGACCGCATTGCAGCGCCAAAGACCTTACATTCATAGACTGTGTACAACACTAACCTCTTTGCACAGTTTTCAGTTGAAAGAAACTGACCGGTAAGTATGCATTAATCTATGGTCCATGCTCAATTGTTTGTTATGATTGTTATGATGGAGTTTGTGGTTATAAAATATGTTTCAGGGGTGTAATTATTTACTAATCAATGGAGTACGTCCAAGAAATTGACTCTAGTCATGAACTCCCATTGCACAGTTCTTTCAAAGATCATATTTACTAATCAGTTGTTCGACAAGATTTATCACTTTGTTGGACATTTATATGCCAATTTAGATAAATTTGTGGCTATTAATGTCACTGCACAAACAAAATTTGTATGTTAAAGTGAAAATTATAATACTTTAAACTGATATACTTTTACATTGTGAAGATACTACTTACGGCGGGGATTTATAAAAGTACTTTCAAATGAAAACTATGTTATTGTGAGGTACGTCGTAACAAGATTTCACAGTATAGGCTACTAATTACATTTTTTTGTTAACTTGTATTTCATCAAAAATTGCACAAAGAAATACTAGCCTACAATACATTTATATAAGTAAACAACATTGACATTTAGTGACTAACAAAAATTAATAATTGCTATGCCGGAGAAAAAATTAACAGGAAATACACTTTCATCGGAGAACCTAGTTCAGAGGATCTCTAGTTGTAACTCTAAATGAATACAATGGTGTAAAGTTTTTGCAGTAGACCTATGTTACAACAAAAGATAGTAGAGAAATCATGGTACCGTATTATATTATTTAGTCTTGTCGTGACAATAGTGTAATTGTAGTAGTACTTGTTTAAAGTGGTCGCTACTATTTTCAATGTTATTATATAGTGTTTAGTTGCCTGGTACTGTTTAAATGAAATGTGAAAAAGGAATAAAATATAATGTAAATTAATAACCATATCCTTGTACAGTATTAAAGTGGCTGTCATTCAAAGTACGATTGCACTATACTATACAGTGTTAGGATTTATGCATTCACATGAAGGTGTTAGGGCAAATTTATTACTTTATATGCGGGCAGGTCTGACTGGTCAATCTCCTTAAAAAAAACCGTCTGAGCAGCTCCTGCTTGCATTTTGAAAGAGTCTTCGGGGAAGGCTTTGGTTCTGGACGACCTTCATTAATGAGCTGCTTCACCCACTTAGGTTAGCTAGGGTGAGAGCTTAGGTGGTGTCTTTATAGGGCAGAGGAGGAGGGGGCTACATAGTCTACAGAAGCCCCGCATAGTTTAGCTGACTGACTCAACAGGTGGTAGGACAGATGACCTCCGTCCCAGGTAGCAAGCCCTAAGTCCATGAAATGCAGGTTCACGCCCTGGCAACTTAAGTGGCTTGGGGATCATCCCTTGTTGTAGCTCACTACTCGAGGGAAAGCCTGGTGGTCTATTCTCTAACTTAACTTTTGGTAAAGATGGTCACTTGTGACTGTCTTTCGTGAGCGACAGCGATTAAGATGGTCACTCATGACTGTATACTGTATTCTCTAACACCTCTCTTTACCAGAATCTCTATATACAGTACTTGGCAACACTGTACGATGTGTTCAGAAAACCTTCATACATCTTGCTAAATTATATTTTCTACCTTTTCACAGCATGTTTTGAACTACTAATTACTTAAGTTTAGTTTAAATTATATAGTATTATATATAAATCATATTTATTCCTCTTTGGAATTCCGATTTTAAAAGTTAATAACTTCATCTCGTCTCTCATGAAAAGGGAGTGTGTTGCGCTTACAAGAGATAGCAGCACACGTGTTGTATTGAATTTGTTGTTTGCGTCGGCATTAAAAGTTAATATAAACAGACATATAATTCCCCAAACATGTTTCATTATTGAAGGAAAAATAAAATAATGTATTTCTGTCCTCTTCCAAGCAATATTTCAATCGGATTTGTTCTCCAGCGAGCATGGCCGTAGAACAAAACCTAAATATGTCAGCCATTTTCATTAACTTTATCTCGTAATAACACCCTAGAACCCTATCTTTATATAAAGAGAGTCACGAAGCTTTTAAAAGACAGTCACGATGCCATTTTTAGTAACAGAATACAAAATTCTCATAATAAAGATAGTTACCCACCAACTACCTTTATATAAAAAATTGAATAAGAGACTGAAAAGTTACAGAATAGGCCCCTTGATGTGCGCAGAGGCGGCCAAATTCTTTAGGGCCTCGAGGGACTAAAATTCCTTAAGTGAAATGTGCAAGTCTAAGGTGGCTGTACTCAGCATTGAAATAATTCTGAAGGTAGTCTGATTGCACTGACTGTATATTGCAGCTCTACACATAATTACAGGCCCTTTTATGTATGGTTAAGGTCACTGTTACCGTTAGTCACTACTGGTAGGCACAGAGTTCACAAATAACACTGGGAGCTTCATGAATTGGGGGCGACTGAAAGTTTGCCCATTGGATGGGGTGTTAGAGGCGTAGTGTGTGGTATAGTAACACGTTACGGATTGCTGTAATGAAGCTCCACAGCTATATGATCCTGCCCATGCGCTATCAACCGTACATCATGTATTGTCAACTGTAGCGCAGAAACTGTACGTTTTCAGACCTATGTCCACATAACATTTTTTTCCCTCTACACGTGAGGATTGTTTCCCCAGAATATTGGCATGGAATTTTGCAACGTTCTTTATACAACTGTTTCAAAGTCATTACGAACATCTAAAGAATGTTTAGACAATGACTGTACCTTGAGGTCTCTGTGGATGAGGCCCTGCATGTGAACATATTCCACGGCATCAAGAATCTGCAGGAACATATGATGGACAATGCTGGTGTCACGGGAAACCACATTCTCCTTTAACCACTCTCGTAGGCTGTCCTCACGGCACAACTGCATCTGAATGAAGAGGAACATGCGCTCCACTGGCACTGGTGCAGCTCCGTCTCTACTTGGAATGTCCAGCGAGAACGGCCTCTTTATTACCACCTGATGGCACCATCAAACACAAAATTTACCCATTATATATTTTCTCCATTCAATTAATTTCGTAGTCAATACACTAAAAATTGATTACTGCATTCTTTAAGTCAAATGATTGATGAATTCACCTACTCATTATGCAAATTCTCATATTAATTGCCAAAATAGTGTATTCTGACTCATTAAAAAAATTAACACACACAGTTTTTACGGATAGAACTTATTATTTGATACTGTGAAAGACACAGCATCGTTACATCACACATCAGACAATATGACAGCAGGAAGACACATTATGTTCCTAGCCTTAAAAAAAAGAACAGCAAATGTGGCATGTCAAGACATTTTTCTTGGATAAAATGTATAAAAACCAATATACCTGAGATTAGCTAGGAACAAGAAAATATTGCTTACTGGAAAACTTTATCAGGCCACAAGAAACCAGTCAGCAGGCCACAAGAGGCCTGCAGGTTGAAGATCACTAACCTACAGCTAAGTTTATCAGCTTCTACTTCTTCCTGCATCCTCTACAACATCCTCCCTTCCTAAACACTTAAGAGCCCAAACTTTTGGACCATTTAACGATGAAAGACAGTCCTCAAAACAAAAAATGTATTTGCAAACTTTTTTGTTAACTTCTTTTTTAATATTATCCACTCATATACAGACAATCATGAATAACATACATTTAGCTGTGTCTCATCATTCACCGCATGAGAAAAACGGCCAAACCAGCAAAATGTCACCATCCATATGACTGCATGAAAAAAATTCTGTTTTTCTATGTTTACTTATCAAAAAGAAACATTGTATGTAAACAACTTGCGTATTTCTATCCTAATTGTATTGTACGTATGCCACTTACGTTAGCTCAAAATATGAAACAAAACAGGAATGAAGCAAAGTCTCGCCTACTAAGAAAAAATTTAACTAACTTACCTTAAAAGTTTCTGAACTCTACACACACACACACTTGAAATTATTATTATTATTATTATTATTATTATTATTATTATTATTATTATTATTATTATTATATATACACAATATACATATATATCGTCGGCCAAGAATGAAAACCTTGTATGTCAGTGAAACCTAATTTTTCAGGAGAAGCAAAAATCTGTCTGTAAATCTTGTTTGAATATGTTATTATTTTAATGTAACAGTGTTGGTACTAAAATTTGTTCCTGATATGTAAAGCAAAGAAACTATATTTAAAACTCACCATGAAGTAGCTCCGATGTACATTGACGCAAATCCCACTGCGCTAAATGTGCGGGGTTGCAAGCAAGAATGCTTAATGCGAGCAGTGTGTGTATCTAGAAGACCTTTGAGGTAGAGAGCATGAGACATTGGTGTGGTTCTTCTAGAGTAGTTGGTAATAGAGTTATCCTCGACTCAGCGAGTGACTACTGAGTGAGCCAGAAGGACAAACTCTACTCGCTAGCACAGGGTGTCATCTTTACATAACAGAGGGCAAGGCATATATCACTCGCCTTGCATTAGATATAAAGGTTGGTACACAGGTTAATCTCATGAAAGGAGAAAACCAGGTAATTCAGTTCAACGGGGTGTTTATATTCATTAACACAAGTTACAGTACTTGTCACAACATGATGAATACAACATTAGCTTTGGTACATGGTCCTTAATTAGGGTTAGATGTCAATCATAATTTGATGACATACATTTTAACACTGGGGTCTCAATATGAGATACGGCAACAGGACACGACAATAACAATGATACAACAACTTGGAAATACAATACTAAGCCCACAGGACATATTATGATGCATACAATTCTATGTGGCACTCCGGGCCGTTCAAATACTGGGCGAAATTAAGGCCTTATTCGTGGCCGAAACCGGGTAGTGATCATCTCTTTGATCCCGAGAGGTTTGCAACAACAGTCAATAGTCTCTTACTTTAGGTGCTGCACCGTCGACGATACTGGATTAACGAGCCAGGCTGGGTTACTGCTTATACACGGCGATCTCTCTGATCCCGGGGTGAGGTTACTATATTCTGTAACTTTCAATAACTAAACGACACGGGAAGTGTATACTAACACTTTAGGACGGCGTTACCTAGGGGTGTATCCCCTAATTCAACACGCGGCGCGGTAGACGTGCATGACAGCGCCCCTTCGTCCTTTCCCTCGGCACTTTCCTAGTAGTGTACAGGTAAGGGGGTGAGGGACTCCCTTAGGCAAGAAGTCACCTCGTAGGGGGTGGAGGGTTTCACTTTTCAAGAAATCGCCTCTAGGATGGGTGAGGGACTCCCTTAGGCAAGAAGTCACATCGGTAGGGGGTGAGGGTTTCCCTTTGCAAGAAATCGCCTCTAGGATGGGTGAGGGACTCCCTTAGGCAAGAAGTCACCTCGGTAGAGTGGAGGGCTCCCTTCGCAAGAAGCCAGCTCCGGGGATGCGGGGGGCTCCATTTGCAAGAAGCCAGCCCCTAAGGTGGGAGGGTGTGTGGTGTGCCGAGAGTCGGAAGCCCAGGGAGTTGCCAGCATACTCTAGCGGGGGTGCCAGGCTGGCCCGGCCCGAAGGCCGAGTCGCTGACGACTGACTATCTGGGCGCAGCGCCCTCCTTACATACCCCTGGGAAGGGCTGAAATACCGTTAGCAAAATGGCCGCTCGAGGCTGTCTGCATCTACAGGTGTGCCACACTCGCACAAAGGAATTACTTTCTCTGGGCACAAATTTACTCTGATATACAAACAAACTTCCCGACTTGAATTATAAATGTGCACATTGCTGTTTAACACTATAATTAATACACAAAAACACTTACATAATAATGAAACACATTTTTAAGCATTAACCAACAGTACAATTTATATTTACGTGCGTATTTCCCGTGATCGCTGTTTAGTGCACATTTACAGAGTCCGTTCACGGGATTGGCACCACTGGTAAGACACTCGGCCGTATTTGTAAACAAACACTTGTACAGGTTAACGAATGTTACAAAGGCAGTTAAACATGGAAAATAAACACTGGATAACATTTGGACGTAAGTAAATACTGTTTCACAATTAAAGCTTCATCTTTCACTCTTACATGCTAGAATATTATCTTTACATGAAAATAAACGGCAATCGGCAAATGTGCGGGTGAATACTAGTGCTCTTAGGCCTAAATGGTAAAGTGTTAAAAATCGGGGGCGAGCGTTAACGTAGTTTATAAGTGGACGTGACGGGATGGCGTCAACATGATTTTCATTCTTAAAATGGTGTTTGTATAACATACAAGGTTTTATAGTATTCCAATAAAATGCAGCACAAAGCAAAACATGATGAAACAACAATAACAGATGAGATACGAGGTTTTCATTCCAATAACAGAAAAAAACGTTTTCGAGAAATAATTGAGATACAAGGTTTTTATTCTAGGCCGACGATATATATGTATATATAATACCAATAATAATAACATATACAAAATACAGTTTTAAAAATTTTGTTCTACAATGTTCCAAAAGTAACTGCAGACTTTTAAATACATAAACTACTATAAATGTAAGTAAAATCATTGTTAGGAGTCGCATCACAAAAAAAAAAAAAAAAAAAACTGTGAAATAACTGAGGTTGATACCTACCTGCTTCATTTCACTGCTATCCGAGTTTTGCTTCCATCGGCTTTCAGAATGATTTCCTGAGCTGTTGGAACTAAGTGTGATGACACTATCCTTGTTATCAAGTACTTCGTCTTGCTCTTCTGGTGCTTCAAAAGTAATGAATGAATCACTCATGTCCAACGAAAAACTATTATTTTTACTCCTGATTTTGTTTCTTACATGTGGGCCAAGCAATGACTGATCTAACTTGTTAGTGTTCTGAAAGTTTAAGAACTGACTATTTACAAATTTTTTATTTGGATTTGTTGGTCGTGACCGTTTCAATTGGTCCAGTGATGTAACATTTTCTGATGAACATGATGTGTTGATGCTGAAACAGAATAACAGTTACAGTTTACAGGCGAACATAAAATACATTCATATGGAAAGAGACTCCTGAAATCATTCTTTTTGTAATATTGACAAACAAAAAATACACATTACGTACTATACTTTTCGAATTTAAAAATGTCAAAAGATTTTAGAAAAATCAAAATACTTTCTGATCCATGTATGAAACTTATCAACACTCAATATGTAGGACATCCCGAACAGAACTGAGGGACACCACAGGCTGTCACAGCCTACTGTGTATTATTTCACCCAGTGCATGCCTCACCACCACCCTCACTCTTGGTATTGACTCAGACGTCCTTACATGGCTTTGCGGATGAGGTGTTATCTCTGAATAGTTAGTAGCCCAGGACAGTCTGAGGAGGCTTGGCAAGTACTACACAGAGTGTACAAGTGATTCTATAGCAGATGAGAAAACATCATCAAAGAACAGAAGGGCTACAGCTGTTTCGCCGGAAACAAGTGTATAGAACTACTAACAGCCAGACTGGGCCATAATCATATACTGTATAATTTACAAATTGCAAATAACTGTAGAACTCACATATTACATGTTTCTTCTCCTGTCATGGCCAACACATACTGTAATGCCAATTGCCGTCAGTAACTCTTCCACACATATTTACGATTATGCGGGAGCAGGAGACATAAGACAGACTCAATAAGTAGACACAAGCTGAACTGGACAAGTAATTGATTCCAGCATATGTTTTAGACAGAGCTCTCGCTGGTTAATAAAGTACAGGGGAATTTATGCTGTTAGAGAGAAAATTACAATGTACACGTTGACACACCTGCTAGTCATAGCAAACAAGCAGAACCAAATGCTTGGGTATCTCTGCCCTTCCAGAGCATGCACTTCCTTCTTCCCAAGGGTATATAAGGTGGATGCACGATGCTCATCAGGAATCACCTCAATGCTCTTATTAAGTTAACTATAGCTACTCATTTGCAGAAAAGAAGATACAAACACGTCTGTCTCTTAAAAAAGGGAAAATAAACGTACTATACTCTAAGTGCCTATTGCTTGAAAAAAAGACGACGGACTTCTTTTATTATTCCGTTGTTTTCTCCCTGACCAAAGTAACAATAGGCATTTCCCACCTTGTGTGACAGATCCCGTATTATACAGCACCAGGTTTGTTCTGCATGATTCAACTGAAGCTAACTTTACCTTCCACACCTAAAGCCCTCTACACAATTACATTACGCTGTGCGAAATGGAGTGATGCGGCATGACGTCACAACAAACGAGCCAATCACAGCTACATCGCTCGCGATGTGAGACATCTCACCAAGCGGCGAGGCTGACTTGCCGCCCAGGCAATATCGCTAATGACGTCAAAGACAACAGCCAATGAGAAGCACTAACGTGGAATATAAGAAAAATAATAATTGTGATGTTTGTAAACAAGAGAAAAGAAACAAACGAGAGGGAAAGAACGAAGGATGGAATATTGGTCTGGCTACACATATGATACGTTTCTACCTGCATCATAGTAATATAACCTGAATCCCGCCACATATTTTGTTTATATAATATAAAGGTGCTTATGAAAATTCACGAGGGTAGTGTTTCAAGTTTAAGGTGATCGAAATTTAACCCGAGTGAAACTAGCCTGAGTTCGAAATTTCAACTGATTACCTCTTGGCAACTACCGAACATGTGAGTGTGTGGTGCGTCAACCTTCGCTACCACACGTCTACGACTAGCTCAGTTCATGAAACATTAGTAACTGGTGGATTCTATCAACACTGCAACGAAGTGTGATGTGATGTGATGGTGAAATTCGGAGTTTATTTAAATTTTAGACAAGTTTTCAGACTGCGAAATTACAACTCAAACTGATTGCAGCTGCAACCTTAGAGCAAGCCAAATCACACAAAAAAACTTTACATCTTTAAGCTTGAACAAAATGGTGACTGATTAATTTTTAACATATTGTTAGGTCTTTAGCCCCAAACTCCAAATATTAATAAACGACAAACAAAATTTCTATTACGCCTCGCTTCTGGCACTTCACCAACAGCTTCTGATCTGTTTTCATGTCCAAACTTCCTCACTGCTGTCACACATCTAACCCTGACTACATCTTGGCAACAAGCTCAAATTCGTTAGCTAGCTACTTGCGTCACCAGTCAGTGGTACCGCCTTGCAGCATTACTTGAAGCATTTTTTAAATGATGTTATTTTAATTCTTATATTCTATTTTAAAGTACTAAAATTTACAATAAATTTTAAAAAATCATAATTTAGTTTTTACATAAATCTTACACGTTTATATCCAGTAATTAGTTCCGATACTATGCAAATGAAAGTATTGATTTCACATTTCTTACGCCAAACACAAGTGGTTTGTTACCTTATTGATTACTGTTAGATTATGGTGCTATTTTCCTTGCTACCATCTTTATAGGTCGGTCTTGCACAAAAATACTACAGCAACAAGCTTCCTGAAATCCCTAAAGTTAGCTTGTCTTTCTGTCCTTTTAGTCCAAGTTTTAACAATGTATTCTGTTCAACATACAATGACTATAAAGTTTTATTAAAATATAATTTTGTAGACACCATAACTACCACATGACTAACCTGGGAGGCCACAGCTTGTCCTGTTGTTCCTGCCATCCAGGGGGTGGACACTCTAGCCATGCATTGAAGTAGCGCACTATGTGCTGGTGGTCCAGCTTGGCCAGGGCTCGCACCTCCCTCATCACCCGCTCCCGAGACTCTTGTCTAGAACCACATTTTTCATCCATTTGTACAACTACACTTGTCATTTACATTGATGATTAAAAGTACACTAAAATATACACAAATAGGAATTTAAAATTCTCTGCTAGGATACCGAGACGTAATACCTAAAGTACAATATTGACAGTAAATCATATAAAATATGTTCGAGTATATCAACAAGAAATGTGATTTAAAATTGCGCTTGTCAACTTCTGCTACACAGTTTTAATGTAAAACACTCTTAAGGGTAATATTTTTAATTTTGCCAATTCTATGTCTTGAGCCGTATTAATGTTTTACACATCAAATTAGTTTTTCATACACAAAAAAATAATTAAATATCTAACTACAGTAAAGTCTCTTTATAACAAAATGTAACAGTTCTGGGTTCGAAATTCGCTTTAGCCGTGTCTTCTCTATAGCCGAATTTGGCCGATTCTGACCCCCAAACCCAAAAATTGCATTAAAACTGTCTTTAATCTTATTTAATTACAAAGAAGTACGTTATTTTAAGGAAATATAGGTTTATTTTAACAGGTTGGTTACAATGATAACCAATAAGTATGGATGCAACTATTTGCTAAGTCAAAACAGGCCAAAAACTCAGCAGCGTCATGTAAGTATGGCTATCAATCGCTGAACCGCCTCAACGGTGTCCCACCCGGGTAGGCACACGGCAAGAGTGCACGCGCCGGCAGAGTCATCATTATTACACTGCTGGCCGCTGCAGACCAATGGATCGCCGCTGTAAGATTGTGTTCCATCATTCGAACTTTGAAGACTTTGGCTACAGGAGTGACTCTGAGCTGAGCGCGTGCAGCCGAGTGAGCGACGCTGTGTTGCGTAACAAACGCGCCTCTAGATCCTCATCCTGGCGGCTTGCAAGTGAACGAGTATCTAACTACCCAGTCCAAACAGCGCAGCAGTAGACAGCACGGGTACTAATTCATAGATAGTGCTTCGCGTCTTCATCAGAATACGCTACAGTGCTATACCGATTAATTCTTTTACCGATAGAATGTAGTGGTGTTCAACGTGATTATTTTCTGTCGCGTACCATGATACATGGGCGTACCCAGGGGGTGGTTTTGGGGGTTCAAATCCCCTCCGAAATGTCAGTTTCCTTATCTAGTTATATATTTTCCATTACAAAAGGTAGAATACACTACAAAAACAACCAAAATATTAATAAAATGTCAACATTACATTTAGGGACGTCAAACAGGTGTAATTGAAACCCTTATGCAAGATTAGAGTTCAAAACCACCTCCGAAAAATAATCCTAAGTACGGCCATGCCGTGATAAACCAGCGAATCTATAAAAATAAATACGTTACTATAGTATTATTTATGCTGACTTTTTACAACAAATTTACTAACGTAAATAATATGTTTCACTGATGCTAAAAAAAGCTCGAGTACAAAGTATTTTTAATGAGCATCAACCAGTTTGTTTCTACATGCTGGTCCATGATATGGTTGTCCGTATCAACGTCAACCAGCTTCAAAAACCAGCTTCAAAGTTCCCACTGCAGCCACAATCTCTTCTCCTTTTTCTTCTCCTCCTTTTTTTATTCTTTTGTGCTGGGGTTTCCCCCCTCCGAACTTGACTTGGTGCTTTGACCTGGATTAACGGGAGCAATAAACTATTTTTACGGCAGCAGACGTGTGTGCGCGCGCTAGACGCTGGGGTGTGGAACTGATACCTTCGGCCAAGCTCGGGCCGCATCGGAACGGTTCAGGCCACCCTCCCTCTCCTGGCCCTCCCCTCCTTTCCTTGGCCAGCGTTTGCTGGTGACCCGCCGCGGAGAGGCTCTCTGGTCTCCGCCTCCGTCCGTGAAAGGCCGTGTCCCACTCGGCAATCCGTCGGTAAGTGTACAGATTTGATTCGGGTGCATGGGTCGTCATCTTATTGCCGGCTCGGTAAGCCGCGTGTTTACCATACGTTATTTACTAGTTTCTTTAGGTTTGATTAATCCATTATGACGTACCGGCGGCATGTCGAGGGGGCTCGAATCTAATGGCGCTATTGATTTGTATGGGCCCTTCAAGCCATGTTGTGGGCAATTAAATGTGTAACCTTATGTTAACTATTGTACACTCTTCCCGATGTCATTGTACGTAATGAGTGAAAATTGATAATACATCGTTTCCACCCTGTATTATCTGGTTTGGTTATTTCGTCGTGTTTACCCTCTCAGGTAACTCGAACCCTTTTGTCTCTCGTGCCCAGAGTGTGGTACACTTTCTTTCTCAAAATTGTCAACAAACTGGATGGTGCTAGACCATATTTGCGGGAAACGTCTGCCTTTGCCCTTTCACCTTCATCTATCTTCACTAATATCTCATACTTGGTAGCGAGATCCAAGGTCTACCTTTTGCTTCCCATGTCATAAAATCAAACGAGAAATAATTCAAGTCGGAAAAACTGTGTATGTCGTTAATAATCTTAGCACAAAATCTAATCAAAAAAAGTATCAAAATCAAAATAAAATAGATTAAGCAGGTCGTCAATAACAGCAAAAAACTATGTACGTGTATCAAAATCCAAAATCTTAATCCAAAGTCGTAATCAATAAATAAATTCAGAAGAGCAAGCTGTATACGAAACTAAACACGGTTGAAAGAACAATGATTAACTACAGAAACGTAACCACCGGTCACCTTGGCTGAAAAGGGGTGGGGGAAATAAAGGGCACAATTATATTTTTAGATCGACGTGCGCTTGAGTTTGAGGAGGGAAGCAAGATGTCCAGGCAGAAGCATGACTCACGTGACAGTGCCAGTGGGCTGGCTCGGTGGAGGGAGGGGTGGTGGCACGACATGTCAGCGCGAGGGGTGGAGGTAATCTGTACATCCGGCTGTCAAGATAACAAATACCTACTTACTTCACATGGTCACGAATCTCGCTTCAAGCCTACTTCGCACGACTCACCACACATGTTTCTACTCATAAAATTCACATTTTTATTGAATTTTTTTGCAATTTTTTCACGGTTCCTCAAAAAGACTTTGCTATAACAATGTTTTCTCTATTTGTGTGTTCGCTATGACGGGATTCTACTGTACATTAACGATATTTATTTATGATTATAATACTGTATACAGTTTTATGCTGATCAGATAAGAGAGTTAAAACTCAAAATACTACTGTTATTTTTATACACACAAATCCTGTATGCATGATACCCAGATGACAGTTCATAAGTAAAATTTAATAGATAAAAGTTTTCTTGGGTTTTGAGAATTAATCAATTTAGAGCAAGTATGTTGTGATTACACAACCATGTTTCACAGTAAGCCTAAATTTCAGGTGACCACAGTGGCATAAGTATTTCTGTGAAATGTACCATGATAAACTGCCAACCTATAACAATTTGCTAAAGCCAAGAAAGCACTGGTTTGGTTTGAAATCTGTCCCATACAAACAGCTATCTAACAATGTGACACAAGAAAAAACTATTTATAGTCTGTTCACTTTAAACTGAGCACTTCTCAATACTTTTTATATCCAATAACTGTAGAGTGGAGAGCAGTAGTAGCCAATTATATTGGTTTGTGTGTCGCCTATGAAGTTTATATAACGGTAATAAATGCATTAAAAATATTAAAACTATGGAAAAAAATATTTTTGTTGGAAATTTCAAAATTAACAATTTACTTTTTTTTTCAAGATTTTATACCTTCAAAAACCATTACTCGTCTTAAATGCAGGGTCATCCTATATGCCGGCAAATACGGTAATAGTTGTAATCCTTTTTGTACGATTCTGCAGTATATTTGTTCGTTTTCATTAGTTGGGATCTTGTTATATCACTCCACCAAGATGTGCGTTTAGCTACCCTGTACATTGCCATGGTGATCACTAGTTGTGGGGCGGCAAGCGCGACCACTGGTCATCGGATGGCGTCACAATGTCTATGACAAACCTGTGACTATGGTATAATGATTTTGATAGTTTATCCAACTTCTTTCATAATAAAAATATTAATGTCTTAAACAATTACTGTATCTTATTAGTAGATTTAAAAAATCACCATTCGTATATTACTAGACACATTTTTTCATTCCAACACACACACACTTATTCGCACCTATTGGGCAATGCTATCCTTTTCACAGCGTAGCTCCAATCATCAATCTTATTTTTTGCCTCGAACACAACTCCAAAACCTCCTTTCCCAAGGCAGCGCACAGGTTCAAAGTCTGTGAGATAACGGGATGTGAACTCTGGCGCTACAGGGAGTTGACCAGGATCTGAATGATTCCTGGAAGACAGCCTATCGATGCCAGAGTCTGTGTCTTCTGTAACTACCACAGGCTTCTCCACCACGACAACCTGTTGAAAACACTCTGCTTCAGATAAGAACATGCAAAATCAACCTAATAATACTCACAATGTAAAACAAACTGTAACAAACCTTCACTTCTTTAATATACACTTTCCTGTACAGCAAGTTCACAAGCAAGGCTGTACTGAAACTTATAACCACCACTTCTTTCCTAGAAACAAAAAAAAATTATATTTTAAACAGCCACTTACATTGTTACTTACTTTAAATAAACATTTAACATGGAAAGCAAACACTGTTACTATTTTATTTATGCAATATAAATACTGCAATCATAAAACTCAAAACTGCAGAACACGTGCACACACACACGTATACAAAAAAACTCTACAAAAAACATTACATAACATGCATGCAAGCGCATGGACAACTGCGACACACACAATGAACATAGAAATGTTAAATGAACATCAAAACTAATACAAGCATCATTAACTCAAGAAAAGCAACCTATAATAACATTTGGCCACACAGTATATAAAATACTCCATTGTCACTGTTTACAAATGCTTTTACATACTTGCAAAACATGCTCATCACATTTGCAAAAATGCAATGAAGAAAAATTTTTTATGTAAACCAGAATGTTTGAAAATATTAACATAAACAGTACTAAAGGGTAATGGGCAACATAACTAAAACTAACAAATGACCATATACTCACCAGTAATACCAGATAGAGACAATAATAATCTGTGCAGGAGTGTCTTCTGCAAAAAATGTATCATCCTCCTCTGGTTCACCAGTGTCTCCATCAGTGATACTGGGAAGTATCGACACATTACGATGACACTGCCCATGCTTGCCTGACACGTCACTATTGTGGTATAAGTAATAACCATTGCCTGAAAACAAAATTTGGAACTGGTAACACACATACAACCATGTGCAGTGTATTTGTAAGAGTTTACAAAAGGGACAGTTAGATTATTGTGAAAACATGGCACCTGCGAACGTGCTTCATTTATGTATTATAGCCTAAAATGAGAGATGGCAAATATACAGTATAGTTTCCACAACTTAATTTCATTTCATTACATCTGAAACATATACATAACACTATTCAAACTGAACCAATGTTACAGTAGTTTGTACATTAGCATGATTTTATACAAGAAATTTTTTTTCCTGCATTATTAAACAATTCATGCAGAAGATGTGTTACATACTATAGTACTTTGTGCCCACTGTAACACATGGAGCGAAAACATGATTTTTGGACAGAAAAACTGAAAGAAAAATGTAGGTGATCCGCATGAAGTTTACTAGGAGTATGATGGCTGTCACCAGAAGAGACTAGGTGAGGAATGAAGTAGTATAAGAAAAAGTTCAGGTACAGGGAATTCCAGATATTGTAAAGGAAGCATGAATGAACATGTAAATGTACAGAAAAGTGAGTAGTTGCCGAAGAAAATGCTGAAATTCAAGTACAGTGGAACAAGACCTAAGGGAAGGCAGAGGAAAAGATGGGAGAAACAGGTGAAGGAGGGAGTGAAGAGGAGCTGACTGGGAGACAGTAAAAGAGAGAGAGTGGTGCTAGGCCAGAGGACAATGGAGGCAGCTACTGAATGAGCACTTCCAATTGCAGTCTTGAACTTTTCTAATTTTTTTTTTCTGACTGCATCTGCACATCAAAATGTAGACCAGATATAACGAGAAAAACATGCCTACACATTCATGCATATAAATTGCACACAATTAACTGGGCAATTCTGAAAGCTTTGCTGGTATGCTGCACTTTTGTTTATTAATATTTATTTTTCAAAATCTTCTACAGAGTTGAATAAATAAGAAATATCAGTGCTTGGCTTTCTGGAAAGGGTTAGGTTTACATACGTTTTATGAAAGTAGTGATTCTAGACTACTGTAGAATATTCTAAAAAGATTTCTGGGCACTAATCTAAATTCTACCTACGCAGTTTCCTTGATCAAGGCACAAGATACTATTTTTATTTTTTAGATAAATAAAAATTATGATTTAAAGAATTTATTGGCAGTCACCAGGCCATACCATGACCAGATTGCATTATTGAGAGAGAAAAAATGGATTGTATTAAGTAAAACATTGGTATATACTCACCATTAACATATGATGATCCGTAAAGAACAGACATGGATGTAGTAGACAACTGAGTGTCATGATCAGCATCACTGCCATCATTGTTTTCACTACTGCCTATGAGGCCTAGGGCTGTGCCTGAACAAAATACAGAGATTCTATGGTGATCCTAACAGTGAATCTTCTCATAGCACTATACTTGCTTATCATACACCAACCTACAGCTCCAAAACCTGAGCAAGACTAAAGATCAGTAAAACTCTGCATAAATTAAAACATAAAAGGAATGCTAAACATTTGTAATGTTAAATTATTATAAAAAAATTACAAATTTCAGTAATGAATTAGAGAGACAATGATAGAGAAAGGTGAACAGACACAGATACAAACCTTTATATGAAAAATAAAAATATGATAACTGTAAAAGATAGTAGTTTGAAATAACTTCACAATTTTATTTATGTTTCAAGGCAAGCACATACTTAATCTACACAAATTTCAAGTAGTTCTACCCCTTTAATTATACCTTTGTGTTAAAATTTTTATACAAGAGGAGACAAGTGGGAAATGTATTTTTACTTGGATAATACCTGCCTACATACACATATAAATTAATATTCAATAACAAATTTGTGTTTACTTTTTGTAAACAGCTAAATAAAATCCAAAAATGCACTTTGTGCTTCACTGCGAGGTTAATTTTTTTTAAAGGAAGACTGGATATACAGGTATGCTTTTAATCACACATCTTTCTATTGACATCAATTATTGTTTACTTAAAAAACTTTTTATTTTTGTCTCACAGTTGGTATAAAACACAAAAAAAGGGTAAAGAGGGAGAAGGAGCAAAAGTAAGTGCTGTTAGCATTACTTTTGGGTTTTTATTGGGGTCAAAACAAGTCCCTTCTAATTTTATGTGATTGCAATAGAAAAGAAAGTGCATTGAGTTATGAAACAATATTCTATGTGCAAGTGATTTGTGTTTCATAAACGTAAGTGGTATGCATTTTGTTTTTATTGTGTCATTTGTGAGTGACAGCAGAGAACTATTATCGGGTTTAAGAGCAATCTGACTTGTTGTTTGCTGAATCAAAAGGGACACAAATGAACTGTTGCAAGCAGCCAAATATTTGGAGAGAAGTCAATGCGTTCACAGAATCATTACCACAACAATCTTCAAAATGAGTTGGACATTAACTACAGTAACAATGATCCAGTAGAAACAAGGGAAGTTCATAATGAAAGTGAACGAGGTAAGTGCACTGACCCAGTAACTAGTTCAGTATATGAAATAACAAGTATACTGCATGTAGACATAAAAAAATTCAAGAGTCAACCTTGAGTCAAGGTACTGTTGAATCAGGTGATAAATTAACAATATAGTCTAAGTGATTCAAGGTAATTCAAAATTGAACAAAAATAGATATGGTCAAGGATTCAACATAACTACAAGAAATAAATATGCACCTCTACAGTGTGAAGAACAAGAACCCATCAAGAGTACATCAACTGAAAAAAAAAAAAAAAAAATCTCAAGCGGCATTTAAAATGCAGAAGGTTAACAATGCAGAAGGTTAACAAAGTCATGGTAATAGCAGACAGTCATGTTCAAAGTTTGTCAACACAAATTCCAGGCAAACTGTCTCCTGTGAGGTTGTAGGTTATGTAAAGTCAGGGGCTGGTATGGTTAACGTCTTAAGCAACAGTACGGATATCGAAAATGACTTGAGCACACATGATCTAGCTGTATAAATAGGCAGTAGTAATAATATTAAAAAACGAAGGTGGTAATGTTGTAAAAACACTATAAGTTGACATCTTATCCATTCAAATGTTGCTGTTGCAGATATTCCTCAAAGACAAGACCTACCTGAGAGGTCATGTATAAACAAAGAAATAACAGCAACAAATTACAAGATACAAAACATATGCAGAAATGTCAAGAAAGTTCATGTTATTGAACTTAGCAAACTACAGGGATCTAACTTTACAAAACATGGCCAACACCTAAGTAAAGTTGGAAAATACATAGTAGAAACCATGATTGTAACCTTTGTAAATGAAATTGCACCTGCAGAAAAGGCTGGAACCCTCCTGGAAATAAACCAAGTACCACAACATCAAAGGAAATCCCTTTCTATGCAGTCAAACTTAGCAAAGCAGCCATCCCTGCCGACAAATGAAAAAACAGGAATATCAAAGCAACGGGAAAATTTAGTCACAAGGAAAAAATGTCCATGCAACAACCAGCAGTCAAATAAATACAAACAATCATCACTCCAGCCAGATGACACATCACAGCATTCCAAACTGTCAACAAAAAGTCAACCTACTGTAATGCAATTGTCACCTAGGAGAGCATCAAATCAACAGTTAGTACATCACCAACAAACTTAAAAAACTTTCAGCACAAGCACAGCAAGCAGACACTACAGAGTCCAGTAAACCAGCAGTCAGCGGAACACCAGCAAACCAACAACCACTACTGCAGCTACATCATTAAGAAAGTACTCGTGAAAAATTTCTAAAGGAAGGCCTTTGGATGAGTGCAATATCAGATACCCAATCAAAAATTAAATTCCAACTGTCACCCTCCAGCTAAAAAAACTAATAATGTAGTTAATAAATTTAATGTTTTGCATCAAAATATTGGTAGCATTGCAAAAATTTGAAATGTTTTCTGTTGCAATAAACCTTGTAAAAAAGAAAATGACACAAAAATATTTGCCTGGCTGAACTCTTCACTAAGTCATACGATCTGTATCTGGCCCTGCAACTATGCCAAATTGATAATTATAACTACATATAGTATTTGAAACAGAAAGATGAATGAAAGATGTAGTTGAACATAAAATTATTGTTGGCACCAATAATTTTAAAACAGAGTCTATAGTTATTAATCATATTATTTATCACTCAATATGGCTGATTGACAAGTTATTAAATTTTGAAGGCAGATAATCCTATAAATCAGCCACTGAAACGAAAATTTTATACTTTATCAGTGCTTAAGACACTCACAGTGTTTCAAGATAAGATAACTCACGCAATGAAACACTAAGGTTGAAATATGAAATTTTACAACACAAGACTGGAATGGGATGGAAATTACAGATATTATATTTAACTCCTAGTATAAACACAGTAAATTAATGTAAAACAACAAATACAGTAGCTTTCAACATAGGGGAACCTGATACTAGCTTAATAGACCAGGCAAGTTAAAATAATAACCAGCCTGACTACAGAAAAAATTGCAGAAAGATTATTTTTGTTACAGACCTTCAGTTTGACGTAAGGAATAAAGTATCAAAAGTTGTACTGGATCCGAGCAGTGTTCGCTGCACTACACTGTAAAAATTTGGAAGAAAACACCTTTTGCAGCATAACTCCACTAATATTTGTATTATTGAAAAATATGATAAATAAACATTGACAAATTTACTACAAAAAAGGTTGTAAGCAATTTTATTGTAGACGTGATGGTTTTCCCGTAGTAGTGGTTTGAATATGGTGTTAAAATATTTTCAAGGTAATGTGATCTTGATCACACTACCAAAAATGTATATTTCAAAGCTGTACGTCCAAATAAAGTTGCATTAGCAGAAACAATTCAAGTTTTACAATTGTTGTTACTCTTTTAAATCAAAACATCTAAGCTGTAGTTGCTGAGATACAGTATCAAAAAGTGCAAAAAACCATGTGGTAGTGTAACTTCGTTAATTTTTGATTACTTGAAAAAATATTTGTAATAAAAGTTTAAGACGGTTGAAGTGAGCGAGGTTTTGGTCAGCGCATAACATCGAGGTCTTCAGCGCTAACGAGATGTGACATGAAGTGAGTATGGAGCAACGCCGAAATGAAGGGGCGGGTGAAATCGAAGATCCTTGAGAAAACCCGCCGACCAGCGGCATCGTCCGGCACGATTCCCACATGCGAAAATCCGGGGGCCAGGAATTGAACAGGATCGCCTTGGTGAGAGGCGAATTGTCTGACCATTCGGGCACCCCGCCCCTTGAAGACAGTTGAATTTGACACAAAAAAAGGTATTAAGCAATTTTATAGTTATCTTGTTTGAAAATGTGTATACAGTAAAGTACTCTTCATCATTAACCCAAAAAAATATATAGTTCAAACATTCAAATTGTGATAAAACTACTCACATATACACGTACTCCCAAAGTATGTTAAATAATAGAAATACAATTAACACAGGAGTACACAACAATTTGGATCGTGCAAAATACCAGAAACTTAATTATTACGATGAAAACATTGTGCTAGCAACAATTTATGTTGAGTTTGTCAGGGGTATTGTAATCACCAGAGTACGTAGTGCATACGTATATCTTGACAGTATCAACTGCATTACGGGAAAACCATTATACACAATAAAATTGTTTACTACTTTATTTGTAATAAATTTAATTACCTACAACTTTTATCATACCTATTTTTTAATAACAAATATTCTCTCACTGTTACCCTGCAAAATGTATTTTCTTGCACATTTTTACAGTGTAGCGCAGCAAGCACAGCTGGAACCTGCCATGATTTTTTATATTTTATTCCTTACTTCAAATTGAACGTCCATACGAAGTCAAAGTCTAAAGTGCCTGGCCTATATACATAAGTACGGTATTATATCAAGGACATATTACCTACCAACCAAAAGATCACCTATGTATGCAGAACAGGAAAGCAAAGAAGGATTATCAAAAATACAAACAAGCCATGCTAAAAAAAGGAAAAGGAGGAGGGGGTCAAGGTAGCATCTTTTGCCAACCACCTCTTCTTTTCCCACATTTATCTATAGTTACATTTCAGAGTGACATTGGTTTTGTGCTGGGCCCGCACATCATTTCTCGACTCATGTGAAGATAAGACGTATATGTATTGTTAATAAGACTCTGCAGATCGTCAGCAATATTATCAGTGTGAATTGAGAGCGGCCAGGATTGAACAGTGTGACATCACATTATGTACCCCTGCCCGCCCCCGTCGGCCTTCGGCCCAGTTCGAGCACCTTCAGACTTCTTCGTCGCCTCCCCTCCCTTCATGCCTCGTGTCATCCCTCTTCCCCTACCTTCACATGGCTTGACCATCCGCCTCCGTCTCATTATGTGTCCTGTCGCCCCCTTGGGAAGGTTGCCTGTTACCTCGAAGCACTGTCCGCACGCACGTAATTTGGTAAGTTTTTCAAAGAGTCGCACATTCTGGAGGTTCACTTCCAGTTCTGTAAGATGCGTGTTATCCCCTGATAGTATTCTTCGGTTCTCTTTATAGTTTCGGTAATGCGTGGCCGACGGAAAGTCAGTGTGGCACAAGCGGTGGAGCTTGGTAGTTTAGTCAGCATTTTCACTGTTTTTCACTAATTTAATTGAATAATTTCTGGTCATTCAACCTGTTACAGTTAATGTAATTACAACCGCACGCACGCCTGTAACGTTTGTACAATACACACATCGCATTTGTATATCTTGGATTCGTGTTTCCTTCATGGTAGTGCACTTACCCTGTGTTGTCTATATGTGTTCTGTAATGTGGGTCAGGATTTGTATGTTAATCCCTGCTCGGGTCGAACCCGTTTGACGGGGCATTATTGTTTGCCCGTCTGTGTGTGTTGCCTGAAACTGGCACAGTTTATCTGTAGGAAAATATGTAGATCACACCCAATGTGTGAAATCACATTGCAAGAGAGTACTCTAAATAGTGGTAGTGTTTTAATTTGAGTAATTTGCTGTCCCCCCTTTTTTTTATTCCATCCACTTGCAGAATTGTTAGTATGTTTTGGTGCAACATTTTATTAGAAATACAGTAACAACCTGTTTATTGGCATTACATATTAATGTACACCTATGTCATGGAATTGGCAAATGCGTATTCAGACTAATATACCAGTTAATATGCTTTACCAATACTTTTTTATCTCAAAAGAAGGAAGAAATAAAGAAATTAACCCTGATATTCAAAATGACCCCACTGCAGCCAGATCACATTGACTGGAGGAGAAAATATAACTTCCATTTGATAAACAGGACCTTCGTTAAAAGTCACATACAGGGAAGAGAAAAGAGCATTAGTTTCAGTTGACTTTCCTCCAAAACACATTCTAAAACACTAGCATCATCACAGAAAATTTTTCGTATTCCACCGACCCCCTGAAGTAGAATGCACATATTTTGGTGAGCACTTAAAATTGAATTCTTTAACATCCACAAGGATGATGTAAGGTGAAGCATGAAACGGTACAACAAGCAACACTACTCCTGACTTGCACTTAACAGGCAGAAAGGTAAGTCCAGTAACACGTGGATAAAACGACTGCACATCCTTTACATACTTTTCAATGCTATGCAATCGGATGGTGATAGATAGAGACCTGAACTTTTCAGAAAATAAAATCATTCAAGTGGTTAAAAAAATACAAACAGTGAAAAAGTTTTTGCTTTTTATCATTGCAAAATAATTTGTGTTTATACAATTACCTACCAACTTACCTATATACAGACAGTACTGCATGTAATTCAGTCACTGTCTGCATTTCAAACACATTATTGTAAACATTACTGCTGCAGCTTTCCTTTTATTCGTACCTTGTAAATTACTACCAATCAATGGCTGATCTGATCTTCTTTTCCACTGACAGTCTTCTATTATTTACATGTTTGTCACTCTTTATATGCTTAACTAAGGTATCTTGCCGCTCCCAGCTCACACACAAGTTACAGTACTAGTAAAACATGACATTTCTGTCATTGGAATTCATCGTACTACCTTCTGCAAAATAACTCATTCGCCAGAGTAAGGACAGTCTCTACATATTTGCGCATTTTTTTCATACCCACCCGCTCAAACAGAGGGACAAAATGTTCGTAATTAAATGTATTGTACAGCGCTACAGCACAAATTACTACGTCACAGTTAATATAAACTGTAGATCTTTCTGAAACCAAAACCGTCTTTGTCATTGGCACTAACGTATATTCAAACATTGCACATAAAAATACACCACCTCCATATTTTCCTTCATAAGCAAGACTTTTTACTGTGGTTACCAAACTCTAGTGTTTGTAAAAAGGGTAAAAATAGGAATTAGGCTACAGTTACACAGAAAATAACTGATCTAATTGACTACTGAGATTGATACAAAATTACAACAAACACATTATTAATGCTAACAAAATGCATATTTTTCAGCTGCATTTTTAAATACATAAAAAATGGCAACATTTAAATCCCGCGTAATCATGAGCTTAAACTCAACAACCTGCTAACACCCAACAACAATCACGGCTGGGTGCAGTAAGTTTTTCTCTGCCATTGGACAGAATAATGAGCAAAATGTAAAAATATTGTAGGTATGTTTCAAAGTTCAAATGCCATAAACTTGCATACAAAAACTGAACGAGCACAACTAAAAAATTGACTATTTTTGTGTCGCAGAGTGAGTAAAACCCCCAAATTTCGTGAATATTCCAAGGATTCTTAAAAATATGTGAAAAAGAGTAAAACTGTTGAAATTTGCAATAAGTTAATGTCTCAAACACTGTCCCTCTCCAGATGGGGTTCTCGCTCTTCCTTCACATTCTGTTACTCTAAGCAAATGAAAATGTGTAAACCTTCCACAACTGAACCATCAGAATGCTTGTTGGAGCACTGTAACTCAACTCTTAACATCTTACTATTTTGCATGAAGCCTAGAGTGAGTTCATATTCCATGTCAAGTTGGCAACCAACATGAATACCTTAACAAAGTTGTAGTCATGCAGCATTTTCACTACAGATGCATGGCGCAACCAAAAAGATAAGAAGTGGAAATACAGTTGAAAAACCTTTACAAATTTCATCTTAAAGAAAGCACAGTTAACTAAGGAATCTGACCCCTCAAGTCTTACTAAAAAAATATGCTAAACAAGAACATGTAAAAACTTGAAAGTCTTAAATAGTTCTGTAATCAAAATTTAGTCAATAATATTGTAAGGTGATGGGCACCTGGCCTCTATTATTTTTTTCTTTAAAGTTATATGTATACATGTGCCACTGCCTATTGTCGTGTGCTAAAGACAGAGTTAGCCTATTGTTAGTGTTGCTTAAATTGGGATTATAAATGTGAATATAACTATGTATTTTGTTTTAAACTGCATATGAATCTGTTCATATAGTGTATTGCAACACTTTATTCTTTTGTTTGTACCATGTGGTCGGATTTTGTCTAGGTAAGAGACTGTTGTGAAGTTTAGATCTTTGAAGATTATTCCTTTTTTTTTTATTATAAGTACATATATTGTTATTGTAACATCACACTAAATTCAAAGGAGCCATATCAAGTTTGGTATCGAACAAAGCAGCATCTAATTTCCTGAAGATTATCCATCTAAATCACTTGCTTTTGTGTTAATGCACCAGTTAAACTTTACTAGCGTTTATTTAAATTGCTGTGTCTGGGAGAAAGTGATGATCATTAGGGTAGCCTACAGGCTGGCACCGGCAAAGGCTGGGCTCAAGGGAGCCTCGCCAAATATGGTCACAAATGTGCTGATTGGCCGAACTGCGACTCTGGAATTTTTGGAGCCTTGTGCCCTCTAACAAGTAGTACCCAGGTAGGAGGAACTGTTTTCTTCATCCGCAAGGAATTTTTTCTAATACAGAATGTCAAAAAACTAGAAAAATTGTAATCACTGTTTTGGTACCACTCTAAGGAACTGACTGTATCTAAACTAAGTATTGTCAACATCTAATTGTAAAGCAACGTAAATATGACTAGCCTCGGGGTGGTGGAGTAATTTGTAAGGGTGGTTTGGCACGAGGGAGCGTTTTGCCCTGGCTGAGGTTGGTAGCGATGCGCCGGGGTACCAAGGTGTGATGCTAGAGAGCACGAAATTTAAGTTGGTTGTTGAAAAGGACGAGATGGTCATCTAGCTGGTGATTTCAAAAGGGGTTGATGCAGGGGAAAGGCAAGTGCGGCCGTCTCCGCCAAGTTTGGAACAACCTATTTGATTGCAAAAATAAGACACACTCAGTGATTCTAGCGGTAAAGGACACTGAGATTCGTATCAAGTGAGACTGGACACTCTTTTTTTTTCCTGTGCTTAATGCAGTCGGGGAACATTTCACACGGGACCTCACTTCGGACTAAAAGCTAACTTGTGTCAACACTCAGTATTTTTTCTTTCAAATCTGTTGGGAAGCGTATGTACAAGGTGCTGTATCTGGTAAAAAAGTTTTTCGTTTTAAACTGGAATAAACCGACCTAAGGAACTGAAATAAAACAACTTGTGCTTTCAACCATGATTAATGCAATCACCGATTGTAATAACTAGGAACTCTACAGTGCTATCCGGCAACAATAAAAATAGATAGCAGTTACATAAGACTGCTTAGAGATGCATTACAACATGACAGTTATGTCCACACTTCAAACTGGTATTTCAGAAGGTAAAAATACAGAATAACCCAATACATACCAATCCTAAAGAGCTTTTTTTCCATTCAAAACCACTGCAGGAAGTTTTGTCTAGCAAATATCCATTTCTTACACTAAGTGTTTTACACAAAGCATTATCACTACTTATCTCCATCACTCATAAACACGTTTATTTAAAGATGATAAACACACAAGCCAAAAATTAACAGTAATAAAATGTATTGTTTTGTATCAGCGTTTTGAAACATAACACACAAGTAAATAGAAACATGGTTTAACATTGTAGAATTTGCAACATGAGCACTTAAACATCATTTACTTAACATCACTGCAATATTCCAAAGCAAATACGAGAGAAACATATTGTAATTGCATGCATACATACTGCATTTTTTGCAGTGTTAATAAGTATAATGCATATGCTGTGCATGTGGAGCAATATAAAGGTATTTAAGTCATGTTTTGTTCTAAACACCAACAGAAAACAGAAACATACTTGTGACTGGAACAGGGTGCCATGGGATTTGAGGATACAATGCACTATCGTCTGTTGCTACGCTAGCCTCAATCTCAGCTCTCCTTCTCTGCAGCATCACACTCTCCTGTATGTACAGCTGCAACAATGTTCAGCATTTGTAAGAAGTCTTTACAGTCAAGCTTGTCAGATACACCGCTCTTACAACACAAGTTACAATACCTGCTTGTTGTGCATCCCAATGTATAAGGTTGGAGAGCCCATACCAATATCATCCCCACGCCATTGGGAGCCACTGAATAAATCAATCTCCATCATGTTGCCATTCACGTACTGCCATGCAGACACCACTGGAGCATCAAACTGTAACAAGTATCTGTCTACATTCTCCAATCTGACAAAAAAAAAAAAAAACAATTTTACTTTAAAATTAGAAAGTTTGTAAACTTAAAATCCTAGTAAATAAATTTTGGTATGATAACTCTACAGCTGAATATAAAAATAATTCCGTTTGATGGAAGTACGCTCCTGACTAAAAACTAGTCCACATTGAATGACTTAACAATGCCTTCCTGACATTTAAAATTAGCTTAGCTATAATTTATGTAACCACAATAAGAAATATCTGAAAGAAGAATGGACTTTAAGAATGGTGATGTCCGAATAAAAGACATTATCATATAAAATATATTCTTTAAGACAAATACATAAAGAGCTAAATGTAACACGCTTAGAAATATGTAACATTACAATACAATTTACAATAATGTAATGTGGTACTGCATCAAATTATTTAATGTCAAACATCACAACAGGGATACTTGACTATGCAATGCAACAACCAACCCCAAGTACGTGTATGTATTGAAACTAGAAGTTAACTGCTACCATAAATAATAACATACCACAGAACTCCAAAACAAATGTCTCTACTTGAAACAACCAACCTTGTATTTCCATATCACATGGTTTGGGTTTGTCTTGCTGAGAGCACAAACTAAGCCTTCTGGAACTATTATCTTCAGAACAAAATCAAAATCTGCACTGAGAGTTCGTTTCTTCGCATCGTGGCAATCTGCATTGGGGTTCAACACCATTTTAACATCATGCTGCGCCACGCTGAAGTTCCATCTAACAAATATGCCATAAATAAGTGGGTGGTTAAGAGCATATTTTGTGCATAGTTCATAGTATTCAAGATATTTAAAAAAAAATAAAAATCCTATAGCAATATGGGCAGTACTGAGAATAAGCTAAAAGAATTAATGAAAAACAATTACTGTACATACAAAACATTTCTCAAAAACATAATGGGGAATCAAACATTTGATATTTAACACATTACATTCCTTTGATACACAACATTCATAGAAGAGACTGTTCATTGTCAGTTATATAGTAAACTCCTGATTATCCATGTTAATTAATGTCTGTAAGCACACGGATAATCTGGAAACACTGATAATTCAAAAATTGCCTGTTTGCTAATACAAAAATTAACAAAAAGATGGAATTGATTTATCCTTCACTCAAACACAGTAATGACGTACCGTTTTCCTTTTTTTACAGTGTTAAAGACATATAATATGGCATGGATAATCCGAAAATTGCGTAATCTGTGCATGAATAATCGGGAGTTTACTGAACTAACAAAATTTTTCTAAATATTTTATGAACCTGTGGTGAGATGTGCTCAATCTTTACATGCATGTGAGGTTGTATCCTCTCTCAGTAGTGTCTCTTTAATTGGTTAGTTAGACATCATGGTGTGATCAGCTCTAGAGGCATGTGGTTGTGCAAGTAAAGGATGAAATACATGGGGGGACTATAGATAATGTACTGATGGTATAGTACACAGGCATTATTTCTGCTGTTCTAAAA
This sequence comes from Medauroidea extradentata, assembly GCA_003012365.1. Classification (NCBI taxonomy): domain Eukaryota; kingdom Metazoa; phylum Arthropoda; class Insecta; order Phasmatodea; family Phasmatidae; genus Medauroidea; species Medauroidea extradentata. Next base: position 10,394 of record PNEQ01039756.1, on the reverse strand, counting down.
CACAGAGTTTATTGGTTTTTGTGTGATGTCTCCCCTTTCCTACATTTTCCATTACGAGTACTGTACAGCACTCAAGAATATGAAAGGCCAAAGAAAAAGGAATGAGACACTACTGTTATGAAGATGTTCGTGCTCTAGCAACCATTATATACACATTCCCAAAAATATTCTATTCTTAGGTCAGGAACACCTTTCTTAACAAATTTAATACAGCAGCAAGAGCCTGGTTAGAACGAAAGAGGGAGGGGAGAAGATTTAAGAAGTCTGCCAAAATACAGAACTAAGACTTTAATCAGAAATACAGTAACATGTTAACTACAAATCTCATAAAAACAAAGCAAGGTGTTATGACAATTTTAAAGCAAGTTCAACTACAAAATGGGGTGTAGTTTGGCTTGTTTTATTTTCAGAGCTGACAGTTGACAACAAAACAATATTTTAAAATAAATTATTATATTATAGTATGTAATACGTACACTATGCTACAACTGGTACTTTTAGTCAACTAAATGGCCACTTGAAGTAAAATCATATGTTTTGTAATTTAATATTCAGTATTAAATATTAATACATAATGATACTCGCCAATCAAACCAAATTAGTTAAAATTTAGCCATTTAAACATTGCCTCAGCAACTTCTAAAGTATACTGATAGTGATAAATGACATAAAATACAGACAATATCATTACTCAGTTATAACGTGAACACAGTATGTTAAAAATTCCTCACCTCTCTGAGCCAGAGCGAGCTTCTACAGCTCTAACAGTCTGAGAGAGCCTTTCTACCACCAGTACTTCATCACTATCTTGAACATCATTTGTGAAGTTTTTACAACTACTGATTGAACACTCATACATCAGCTGTCCTGACCTTGCATCTATTCCGTAAGTGGATTTTTCCCTTCCTCCTGCAACAAAGGAAAAAATTTGGATTGTGATTAGTCTTAATATAAGCTTCCAGTTAGTAAATATGACAAAACTCCGAAAATAACATAACCTTTACCACGAAAATTTGTAAATTTGTTGTTACCCAATTGTTTTAATTTAATTTCCCTAAAGCTGGGTGAACCTCTGTTTCTTAGTTTCGAGCTGAACCGAACCTAAGTAAAAAATGTTTGAACTGAGTCAAACTGTACCTCGGCCAACATGTATTTGCTATTAGGCATTTTACGTGCCCTCGAACAGCACCAGCCTTGGTAGAGGAACACACAGGAAAGGGGCTAGGAGTATTATTTCAAACTAAAACAAAAACCACAAAGTATGAACTAAATTTGCTCAAAGTCAATGAGTACATGTGCATCAACTTCTGTTACTACTAATTGGCTTCAAACTTAACTTTGTGCCGCAGCTAAACACAGTTCATGACTAGTGCGCGAAAATAAAGCAACTACCAATATTGGCATCGCTTATTTTTGCTGGAAAATACACTAGCATTATCTGTCCAATGAACAAGTGAACAATTACATTCACCTGTTCAACTGATTTTTATATGTCTCGGGCATGCGCACAAATTATTCGACGCGTGCCACAGTGTGAAAGGGCACACAGAATTACCATCTGAGCATGAATGCTAAAAAAAATAAATAAATTCCAATGCTCGTCAAACTGATTACATCGGTCTGCAGCGATCGACAGTGTAAATATGTTGACTGCCGGCGCGTGCACTCTTGCCGCGCGCCTGCAAGGGCGAGACACCGTTGAGGCGACCCAGCGATAGATAACCATAGATAACGCGGCGGAGTTTTTGGCCCGTTTTGACTTAGTGAATATGCACCCATACTTGTTGGGTATCATTGTAACCAGCGCATACTTACCTGCTAAAATAAACATATATTTCCTTAATATAACGTACTACTTTGTAATTAAATAACATCAAAGACCGTTTTAATGCAATTTTTGAGTTTAGGGGTCAGAATCGGCCAAATTCGGCTATAGCGAAGACATTGCTATGGCGAAGTTCAAAGCCAAAACAGTGACATTTCGGTATAACGAGACTCTATGTAAATACCGTAAATAAAAAACTATCCCTTTTCTCAGACTTCGTTGTACCTACATCTCTGCAGTATTTCCTAGCCGTGACACAAACAATTCAACCTTCAGTGCATCAGGTATGCACGAGTTGCTCAAATATTTGTTCATACGCTTTATGAACCAGACTGGGTGCCCATAGGTCTTTTGAACGAAAACGAAAATACCACTCAATCTGTATTTCAAATTAATGCCATCTAAAAGTGTCCCCTGCCTGCTGTCAAACTTTGTAAAAATATGCAAGATTGCCAATTCTCAAAACCAGTTACACTTTGCCATAGTATTTTCACTTCCACTGATGTTTGCTTGGCATTTTCCTGAATGGGTCCTAACTGGTTGGAAGTTGCGTTAACTTGCGACATTAACTTGGTATTTTCCTCTTCTACCTGTTTATCACAACACCTGATCATTCACTATACAGGCTTTTACAAGATGGTCAATTTTATAGTCAATGTGGCTTACTGCTATCATTGTCACTGCATCTCTCACTTCCCCTTCCCTCGCAAGGTGGCTTCCTACTGTCTACAGTTTCTCGTTAACCTGACCTATATGTTTGTTAGTTACACCTCCAAATTCTGATCTTAATTGCTAATCCATACACAACACATTTTGGTCTAATTGACCTATCTGCTGTTTCTATTGTTCTTCTTGCTGTTCCAAAAGTATCTGTAGATGTCACATAAAACAGTAAGTTGCATACCAACTTCTGAGCTACCCTATATAGACTGAGAAATGTAGCTGGTTCTTTGACCTGCCTGGCTCCCTTTATGATTCCTGGAGCTGCACGTCGTATAGGGTGACATTGGACCTTTGTCCCTCGATAATGTATTTGCTACGTTTATTATTTATTACTGTCCTTAATCTCCTTCCGTCCGTATCTACGACAATTAAAATGGATTAATGAAAGACTGATGATTTGCCCAGCTAGCTAAAGAAAATTCACATTTCTGATTATAAAACAATTGCCGACGAACCCACGCACCTCGGGTTGCAGATTCAGTTGACGTCAAACTACTTTGACTTATGTTCGCGAAACAATTAAGTATTTTCTTCCAGTGTTAAAAAGATAATTGACTGAGTTAAGTTATTTGGGAAACGGCCGCGACTACCCGGAAGTCCACTCGACTGGTGACCCCTAAGTACGCTGTCCACCGCCCCGCAGTTTAACGACGACAAAGAAATTATCCTTTTCCCACCGGAGTTAAACATGTGTTTCTTGCTTGCTTACATATTCGCGTCTCTTCCAGCATCCCGCGTACTCCTCTGTAGGCTTGCGTCCCTTCCCCACCCCCGAGCACAAGGAGCTGACGAAGTTCCTCTCAGCCAATCAGAGAGGGGCACCCTGCCTTCTGCGAATGCGTGAGTCCGCTATTAACGGCCTATGTTTACTACACAAAATAAGGTTGTACATTTTAACATCACTAAAATACATAATTAATCTTCTTACTTTTTAATATTATTGACATCTCTTAACTAATACATTATTACAATAAGTATTTCGTTACCAGAGTGCCGGAGAAAGTGGGGGAAGAAACAGCGGGAAGAGAGAGAGAGAAAGAAAGAGAGAAGAAGAAGCCGTCTCTTTCTTTTTGTTCAAAATCCTTGGTTTCCCCCTAAGTTAACAAGACTAGACCCCAGCTGCAAGACTTCCCCGTCGCTCGTAAACTACCCTCGTAACTACACAAAGACTGACCCTAATAATTTTGACCCTTGTCAAGTCGTCACTTCCTGGCATCCTGGCCCGGCGGGCGTTACGCCGTGCGGGATCTGATGGCCGTCAAGGCTAACTAATTACCATCCGAACCCTATGGACAATGTGGGACGTTTACACACCCCTTGCTGGAAACTTACCAGATGTTAGCTCAAGTCTACTTGCTAGCATTACACAAGTCTACACACATGAAATACATACTCCCACAATAGATTACTAAGCTGTTCTAAAGGTGACACTACAAGAAAATATTAAAAACACTTACACACCTACTTAAACTAAGCTCAATGTCTTACTTGTGGTACCATTTCAAGCGGTCAATGTTGAAAATCCCCCTTACTCTTCCAGAATCTGGGTCTTTAAGCTCATATGAACTTACTCCTACCTTACATGCCATCTGATAAGAACCGTGGAAGACATTCGCTAGCTTCCCTATCCTTTTCTGGGCCTTAGCTGAGCAGCAGACAACCTTTACTAGCTCCCAGTCCCCCAAACTAAGGATGTGCGGTGTCGAGCCGTGTCGGCGCTGCCTCTTTTCTTTTGTCCTCTCCTGGCAACGAAGGACGACCGCCTCGTTATGTTCTACATGCACAGGCGGCTGCATTGGAAACAATATTGCTTTTTCAATCCAACGCAGCGGCTTCTCTTCACACGTAAGCTCGTATGGTATCATTACTGTCAGGTACATGGGTCGCCTTGCCCGAAAAAGCAGGTATCATTACGTCAATGTTCTGGATTAACGCCGTCTGAACGCGCCCTATGTCTGCCGTCGTTTTTCGCGAGTTGGTGCAAGCCTGCGAATTTTCTAGCTCTGTAACACGATGCCATGATGCCATAATGCCATAATCCCATTCACGGAGATACCATTCACGCCGCCTGGTGACCTTGAACCATCTTCCGACGACAACATGTTATTTCCTCCGCTGAATAAACTCCCTAACGGTATATCGCCTTCTCCTAAATGACTGCTCTCCTTATCCATAACTGCTAAGCAATTCGACTGGCTCTACTTATTTCAATGGCATCAAGTGGCCTTTGTTAATACAATCTATACAAAACATAAAAAATTTAACTAACTAACAACCATCTGGCATACATTACTTCTCGCCGCACTACTAACACATACACTATCTCGTTGAAAGCTGTCGAGTCAGAAAAAAATCTAACGTTGCTTCTACAGTAGAATTCTCCCATTGAAGTCCTTCGATACGCCGACCGGAACAAGTCTACAAATAAATAAATGGTAATCCTTAACTCACCAAACTGAAGATCTACCGATGTAGCTGTGACCAAGGCGCTGAACCTTACGCCGCAGTCACCAGGGCGTAGACTCTTGCGCCACCAAGTTCAGGAGGCAAGAGGTCCTCGCTTGATGCCCGGACAGGGCGTCCAGCATCTCTCTGTAGCTGTCCCACGACAGTCCAGGCGCATACGCACAACAGTTCCGACACGTATGTTCCGACACATTCAAGCCCTTGCCGGTCCTATCTCACTGGAGTAATATCACGTCGGCGTTTCTCTTTGGTCGGTATCGGGGTTCGAACAAGAGTCTCTCTCCGGCGTGCAGTTCGTAAAGCCCTTAGTTGGCGCGCCACTCTGCTATGTTTATTATTTATTACTGTCCTTAATATACTTCAGTCCATATCTACGACGATTAAATTGGATTAATGAAAGACTGATGATGTGCCCAGCTAGCTAAAGAAAACTCACATTTCTGATTATAAAACAATTGCCGACGAACCCACGCACCTCGGGTTGCAGATTCAGTTGACGTTGAACTACTTTAACTTATGTTCGCGAGACAATTAAGTATTTTCTTCCAGTGTTAAAAAGATAATTGACGGAGTTAAGTTATTTGGGAAACGGCCACGACTACCCGGAAGTCCACTCGACTGGTGACCCCTAAGTACGCTGTCCACCGCCATGCAGTTTGACGACGAAGAAATTATCCTTTTCCCACCGGAGTTAAACATGTGTTTCTTGCTTGCCTACATATTCGCGTCTTTTCCAACATCCTGCGTACTCCTCTGTAGGCTTGCGTCCCTTCCCCACCCCCGAGCACAAGGAGCTGACTAAGTTCCTCTCAGTCAATCAGAGAGGGGCACCCCGCCTTCCGCGAATGTGTGAGTCCGCTATTAACTGCCTATGTTTATTACACAAAATAAGGTTGTAAATTTTAACATCACTAATACACATAAATAATCTTCTTACTTTTTAATATTATTGACTTCTTTTAATTAATACATTATTACAATCAATAAGTATTTCGTTACCACTGTGCTGGAGAAAGCGGGGGAAGAAACAGGGGGAAGAATCAGAGGGAAGAGAGAGAGAGAGAGAAAGAAAGAGAGAAGGAGGGGGGACAAGGGCTATTCTTTTGGCTCCAAAGCCCACATGTGGCGTTGCAGGCTGCAGCTGGCCTTCTAGGTCGCCAGATTGATGGGAACTTACTCACAAAAACTATAATGAACACATGCAAACTTATGCTAGTTACATTACCATAATTGACCAAGTGGCGCTTAGCAGGTTACAATGATACCAGACAAGATATATTTATTGTATGATTTATGATAGTGATAGTTTTAGGTGTTTTTAATTACTATGGATGGCATATCACATACACCTTGATGTATGACGAGTATGTCGTACCTATATAAACCTCTGACCATCGCACTGTAATAAATATTAATATGTTGAATCCACTTATTTGAAACTATTGCCTTTACAGAAAAAATAAGAAAAATGTCTTAAATTGTAGCTTATCACTACATTTTATAGTATACATGAAACATGCCTGTTACATATTCTCACACTTAAATAGACTCTCTAACAATACACCAACTTCAGCAAAACTGCTACCTCCCTTATGCAACATTACTGAGGCAAGTCGACCAGTTCTATTTACCGTTACGTGAATGCCATTAGACGACCCTTGCCGCAAAACCTATACAAAAATATACATTTGTGACACTAAGAGACCTAAAATGACCATCTGGCATGTATTACTAACTCCGCAATGCATTAATAAAACAGATCTTTCTGATGGCTGTTGATCTCTAAGCAAATACAGTACAACCCTGTTATAACATTTTTCAAAGGACATGTGAAAAAAAGTGTTATATGCAGAAAAATGTTATAAGCAGGAATCAATATTTTTAAACTAATAAATGGATATTACTCAAAAGTAACATAAAATTTGATAGTTTATGTACAGTAAATAGGCCTATAATGAGATTAAATGAGGCTATAGTTACTGTGCTATCATAAACATGATTAATACATACATTATGTGTATAACTGAGGCTTTCCCACTTGTCTTCTGTAGGTTCATGATCATCATCTTCAGGATCACAGTCTTTAGTATCACTGTAATGTACACTTATAATACTTTCTCAGACATTAATTGTTTTTTACTGTTGTTTTTAGTCTACAGATTAGTTATTTTATCTAAAATAATACAGTTAAGAAAAATTTTACCAGAGTTGTAGTTAATGTCTGAGAATAAAGTGATGCTATATGCAGGAAATGGTAATACAGGTGTTGTTATAAGCAGGAAATGAAAGCATTATGCTTTATAGAAAAATCTTGGGACCAAAGAAAATTTTGGTTATATGCAGGAAAATGTTATATCCAGAAATGTTATAACAGGGTTCTACTGTATTAATGAAGAAAATTCCTCATTTGTTGAACATAAGGAATATGGTAATTCTTCAGTCCACAAATCTGCAGATCTGTTGACGCAATGCTGTCAGTAGGGCGTTGACTTCTGCACTACTAAGTTCTGGCAGCAGGAGGCCCTTGTTCAATATCTAGACCAGCCACTCAGCCTCTCTCCACTGCTGTAGCCTCTGCTGTCTACTCTAGTGGGTGTTGTTGGTGTCTGGATGTAACCTGTCACTGTGATATCACTCGTTCAGTCCATAACTGTTATGGCTTGACCCCGTAAACAAACGCGTTACAAAAACCTAATACCACAGATACATGGAGGAATTGTGCTGAACTACTAACTGTACCAATTGGAAACATCAAAAAATGTTAACAAAACTTGAGTGTGTCGTAATGGTTGAGTACATTTTAATCTGGTGTTTGGTAATATTTCCTGCTCTCATATTTTTTTATTCATGCGTGATAGTGGGAAAAGGGGGAGGGGCAGGATGTTGAGGAAAGCTGCACCTGCCAGCTCTTGACTCACTTGAACCACATATATTTACATTTTTATGACATAAAATACATCAAAATGATAGCTCACTGAGAATACTCAGCATCGTGCCAAAATACTGAGAAAATTAAATGGTCACACTATGTGTTTATTTAATTTTATACTTCTTACACTAATTGAGATTAATTAATATTACCCCTACCTAATTATTGTGAATGGCTATATTTGCATGTAAAATTTTCCATTCTCACAATACTAAAATAATCATTGACAGAGTCATATTTAAATTTTTTATACACGTGCCAACTGCAGAATTACAGTATATTAAATAAAGAATACACTAGAAGACATTATTTGTATTAATCAACAGAACGTAGCACAACAAATTATAGCTGGCTAATTTTTATTATTTTTTCTTTACATCTGTCGCTTCTCATCAAACACAGACTCTCAGTTTCAATCTGTCTGTACAAAAAAAAATTTGAAAAGAACTGAATCTTTACATTCTTTACCAAATTATCGAAATTCACCCAGTACTACAAATTAGGATTTTAAAAAATGAAGACAATTTAATATAAGAAAATAAAACACATGATACACCAAATATAGAACTTTTAAAATTAAATGTCGTTATGAAATCTACGTTATGAATCAGCGTGAATAAAAATTAAACACACGCTATAATTTACCTGCAATAACCAAGTCATCAGAGAAGAGGTAACCAGAAGATTGCAGTAAGTTATCTGCAGTAACTGGCACAGCCTCGATGCTCTCGCCATTGAAGCGATAGAGACCTCCACTTAGAGATGGAATCAGCCGAACCCACTGACCCTGGTTCGTTAGCTGCAGTACAATAATTACAATCGGAAGAAATATTTGTCAAAACATTAGGTACACATTAAGTTAAAGATTGGAAACACATAATTTGACTTTCCTGCCACAAAAAATTTACAATATTGTACCATCACAATACTTATGGTAATATTGCATAATTAAATGAGAATTTTAAAATAATATGTTTTATAAAATAGTATAGGTAGATACCTGTTTACAACTGTAACTTATCTTTTAACACTACACTAACATTCATAGTGGATACGATCATGAGCACAAATATTTCAAGAATTTTTTTAATAACTTAAGCAGTTTTCACAATTTACTTTCGTACAACCCCATATTTTAAAAAATTTACTAAAATTAATGTTAATCCTAAAAAGAACATTTCTTTATCACTTTAATTGGAAAAGTTTTTTGAGTTTCCAATTACTAAAATTAAAATTTAAATTATTTGTCTAAGTTTAAGTTACAGTTACGTGTCCCATAACAAAACTTTTTCAAGTCCGCCACATGCTTAGCAATTTTTAAAATGTTGGTTTATTAATTTTTAAGTTGTGTTTCCACCTTTTTATATAAGTTTGTGTTGCTTATTTTCCTTTGAAATTTGTCACTAATTTCTGTTGTATGTAGGTAAAGGCTACGCTACAATTGATTTAGCACAGAATAGAGCAACCGCAGAGGAATTCCAAAGCATAGTTTCTAAATGCCACACACTACAATGTGCACACAACCAATCAGAAAATGGAAACGACCGGGTCTAAACGAAAATAAACAAGGATTAAAATAGAAACTAATTTGACTAACCTTTGTACAAATTCTTGCAGAAGTTAGTAAATTGTTTTGTTCGAAAATTAATGTTTTCAAGGTTTATAACAGTTACTGCCATTTTTAAAAAAAAGTTCACTAGATTTTGTATTATAACACAAACGAAAAAGTTAGTCTACTTACAAAGGCAGTAACAATAAAACCATTCACAATCAGTGATAAGAACACACACATGTATCATTTATCAGTGCAGCTTGTTTTCGTTTAAACTACCACATCCCGCTGTTTCTGTGTGTGTTGTATCAATTGTAGTTTGCAGGTCTCTGCCGTTTTCTGAGTTTAATCAATTGTAGTGGAGCCTTAACTCTTAACTAAATGTACATATATATATATATATATATATATAAGATTAGATTTTTTATTTTAGCAATTAAGCAATACAAGCAATAGGCTACGTCCATGGTACATTAATTACACATATCAGTCATATCACATTCATAAAATTCAGTAAGATTATAAAAAGGATGCCTTTTAAGCCAAGTCTTAATATATTTGACAAATCTTACTTCGTTCAAGTCCCTAACCTTTACAGGCAAAGTATTAAACATTTTTATTCCTGTCACTGGAAAACAATTTAAAGTTTTACTTAGTCTTAACCTTGGTATAATTAGGTTAGTACAATTTCTAGTGTTACGACCATGAATTTGGTGAGCAGGTACATAATTTTCTATGTTATCTTTAATAGCTGTAAGACATTGAAGAATATATATATTGACCACCGTTAATATACCAGTTTCTTTAAAATATGGTTTACAATGTTCAGTATAATTAACTCCACAGAGCAGTCTCACAACTTTTTTCTGTAATAAAAGTATTTTTGACACTGCAGGGGA